>CAXITT010001290.1:96505-112677 GCA_964033795.1 Lymnaea stagnalis | reverse complement strand
AAGACTAGTGAATGTAAGACTAGTGAATGTAATTCTAGTGAATGTAAGACTAGTGAATGTAAGACTAGTGAATGTAAGACTAGTGAATGTAAGACTAGTGAATGTAAGACTAGTGAATGTAATTCTAGTGAATGTAAGACTAGTGAATGTAATTATAGTGAATGTAAGACTAGTGAATGTAAGACTAGTGAATGTAAGACTAGTGAATGTAAGTCTAGTGAATTTAATTCTAGTGAATGTAAGTCTAGTGAATTTAATTCTAGTGAATGAAAGACTAGTGAATGTAATTCTAGTGAATGTAAGACAAGTGAATGTAAGACTAGTGAATGTAATTCTAGTGAATGTAAAACTAGTGAATGTAAGACTAGTGAATGTAAGACTAGTGAATGTAAGACTAGTGAATGCAATTCTAGTGAATGTAAGACTAGTGAATGTAAGACTAGTGAATGTAATTCTAGTGAATGTAAGACTAGTGAATGTAAGACTAGTGAATGTAATTCTAGTGAATGTAAGACTAGTGAATGTAAGACTGGTGAATGTAAGACTAGTGAATGTAAGACTAGTGAATCTAATTCTAGTGAATGTAAGACTAGTGAATGTAATTCTAGTGAATGTAAGACTAGTGAATGTAAGACTAGTGAATGTAAGACTAGTGAATGTAAGTCTAGTGAATGTAAGACTAGTGAATGTAATTCTAGTGAATGTAAGACTAGTGAATGTAATTCTAGTGAATGTAAGACTAGTGAATGTAAGACTAGTGAATGTAAGACTAGTGAATGTAAGTCTAGTGAATTTAATTCTAGTGAATGTAAGTCTAGTGAATTTAATTCTAGTGAATGAAAGTCTAGTGAATGTAAGTCTAATGAATGTAAGTCTAGTAAATGTAAGTCTAGTGAATGTAAGTGGTCTGAATGTAAGTCTAATGAATGTAATTGTAGTGATATAAGTCTAATGAATGTAAGTCTAGTGAATGTAAGTTTAGTGACTTTAAGTCTGATGAACGTAAGTCTAATGAATGTAAGTTTAGTGAATGTACCTCTGGTGAATGTAAGTCTGGTGAATGTAATTCTAGTGAATGCAAGTCTAGTATATGTAAGTCTAATGAACGTAAGTCATGTGAATTTGAGTCTAATGAATGTAAGTCTAATGAATTAAGTCTAATGAATGTAAGTCTAGTGAATATAAGTCTAGTATAAGTAATTTCATTTAGAGATTTAAATCAACAACAACGAAACATTGCAGTATTAAGTCATCAAGACGGAAAAGGAATGCTCATGGCTGAACAACCATTTTAGTAAAAACTATAAATGTTCATCATTCAGTGAAATTTAGAACAACTACTTTAGAAAAAAAGAAAAGTAGCAGATAATTGTTTACCTTTATGATGATTACATTTCTAACTGAACGAGAGAGTAAGTGAGTTTTTAAATATTCTTTTGTTGTTGTTGTTGTTGTTCAATTTCTCTTCTAAGGTGTGGGAAAGATGGGTATAATAAGAGCAAAATTAAGATAACGGTTGTGTGACAGATACATATAGAGATAGATAGAGATAGATAGAGAGAGAGAAAGAGGGAGAGAGAGGGAGAGACAGAAAGAGACAGAGAGAGAGAAAGAGAGAGGGGAGAGAGAAAGAAGGATATATACAGAGAGAGATGATTGTTTGAGAAAGGGGCAGACAACTATTGTAAAAAAATTAGTTCAAGCAAACGAAATGAGAGAAAAGGATGGTGAGGAAGAGCAAGGCGAGTGAAGGGGGGAGCTGCGTCAAAAATGATTGAGAGAGTGTAGAAATAAAATATTGTTAGTGCTGTCTTGTTGACATTTATCTGGCCTTATCAGCTTCTGTCTCATCCATCCCGGATAGCGTCCCTTGGGGACGAGGGGACATTGAAATCGTCCTGCGGTGTGGCCAATCTCTGCAGTGATAGGACAGTTTAAGCACTGACAAACCACCTTCTCGTGGTGTGGCCAATCTCTGCAGTAAGACAGTCTAAGCACTTACAAACCATCTTCTCGTGGTGTGGCCAATCTCTGCAGTAGGACAGTCTAAACACTTACAAACCATCTTCCTGTGTTGTGGCCAATCTCCGCAGTAGGACAGTCTAAACACTTACAAACCATCTTCCTGTGGTGTGGCCAATCTCTGCAGTAGGACAGTCTAAACACTTACAAACCATCTTCCTGTGGTGTGGCCAATCTCTGCAGTAGGACAGTCTAAACACTTACAAACCATCTTCCTGTGGCGTCGCCAATCTCTGCTTTAGGACAGTCTAAGGACTTACAAACCATCTTCCTGTGGTCTGAACATTGTTGCATGATTACATCTATATATAGTGTTGTATTTATTTAGAAGTATTTGATTGCTATTTTACTCTGTATTTTAACTGCTAAATCCGTGGAGAAAGCTATGTGTGTGTGTGTGTATGTGTGTGTGTGTTCTTTGGACTATCGGCTGGAGTTTAGACCACTCGGCCACCCAGCCCCCAAAACAAGTAAAGTAGAAACAAATGTAAAAATTTTCTGAAAGCCCCCCATGAGAGGCTAGAACCTCGTTGATAAATACAATTAGGTATTTATTCGACTGGGAGGGGGGGCGCTGCCACCCTCAGGCCCCATACACTAAAACAACATAATAAAAATGATTAATTGTGAATGGTATTGAAGTTAATGATCTGTATGCAGCATGCTGTTTATACACGGACATTGGCGTAGGAAAAACAAGAAAGGGGGGGGGGTGAAGTTGGGGGAGTTCGTATCTGGTGGCACTTTCTTCTTTATATGGAGCAGCGGCACTTTCGGTAACTTATGGTGGGGGGTGGGGGGGTGGGGTCTTTTTTGTTGTTGTTTTGTTACAGCGAGTGACAAAAATCTTGGCCCGCCCCTGGCGGCACTAACCCTGGCTGCGTCACAGTACACCACCTCATCCTTGTTTCACGACTCTCACAGCGTGTAACTTAACTGTCGGCTGTGAATTCGACGTTAAGATTTGTCCTCAAACTGTGGCGACAAAACAGCATTCCATTCACTTTAAGACGCTTTTATAAAAAAGTCCTTTTGACATTTTCTCATCAAATTCTCCACAAATAAAAAAAAAATATTTAATAATTTCTGGCTTATTTTACTAAGAGGTATTTTTGGGCAAGCCTCTCTTCTCTGGATGTTCCCTCCAAAAGTTTTTTGTTTTTTTACCCGAAGCCTATCCACTCACCACCTTTTCTTCCTAACAACCCAATCATCCTATCTCCATCTCTTTCTCTGGCGCGTCCCGTATCTCTCCTATGTACTCATATTATCTCTCAACCCCACTGCCCCCCCTTCTCCCTTTGATCAGCGTACCACGTGCATATGATTCCCTTAGCAGCCTCTCCTAATACCCCCGCATTATTGCATTAGGGCGAGTTAGCACGAGATTAAGGAAGGGACGCGGGGGTATCGGTCCGCCCCCCCCCCGACGCTCGCCTCTCCCCCCCAGGCACGAAGATTTGTTTATAGTCTGCTCTTTGACAAATATTGTTTAATGTTTAGGCATTATACGAATGTCTGCGCGGTGTGTCCGCCGGTCTGTTGCCGAGTCTGCTTCAGAAATAACACACGTGATTCTAATAGTGGGGTTTTTAAAAAAAAAACTATAACTAAAACATTCCCTGTTAATTTGGTAAGGGATGTGGAACGCGAAACGAAAGCGAATAAGGTTGATTTTAAAACAAAAAAAGGAAAAAAAAAGAGGGGTAAGATTTGGAGTTGCTAGAATTTACATGTTTTACGGTAGGACTGAGTGTCTCTAAATAGGCGCTAGAAGGCGAAGACTTGGGTGATCCAAGCAATGCCATCAGACCCGTGGGGGTTTCGCCCTGATGGGTCTAGAGCCGGGTAGAAACCGAAGATAAATAGAAGATACTTTATCTTGGGAGGTTCCATTGTGTGCGCGGGGGTGGCTGGGGTAGTTATTGACCCTAAATCACGGAAACTAGAAATCATGTAACGCTTTAATTTCAGGGCTAACGGATTCTCAAACTGTTGATAATGTCAATGATGAGGATCACGAGATTCAAGGATATATATCGATATATCTCTCTATATATAAATCTATATCTATCTATCAATATATATATATATATATATATATATATATATATATATAGAGAGAGAGAGAGAGAGAGAGAGAGAGAGAGAGAGGGGAGAGAGAGAGGGGGAGAGAGAGAGGGGGGAGAGAGAGGGGAGAGAGAGAGAGAGAGATACGAAATTAAAAGATATATATCGACATATATCTCTATATATAAATATATATATATATATCAATATATATATATATATATATATATATATATATATATATAGAGAGAGAGAGAGAGAGAGAGAGAGAGAGATAACGGGGAGACAGAGAGGGGGAGAGAAAGAGGGAGGAGAGAGAGGGGAGAGAGAGAGAGAGAGAGACCCATGGAGGTCTCAAGATTGCTTAGCGACATTTGTCTCGTAAGCTCTCAGGAAGTTCATCTTTTTCAATGGGCATAATTCTGTATGAGTTTGAGGCTATATTCACCAGCTTGACTTTGCCATAGTCGGGGGCGCAAAGCAGGGTGATGTCTGAAGCTGAGTTGGTATGGGTCTGACCGTGATACGAACTCTGATGGCGTTTGTGGGGCGGGCTTATTGCTATCGCCCGCCACTTACCCTTCTGAGAAAGCAAGGTAAAGGAATGACGGTTGGAAACTATTTGAGATTCTTCCGGTTGTCGTTTGGAACTGATCAATACCCAAAATTGTATATTTCTTGTGATACAACTATAAGAACAACTTCTGTCTAGCGTTTTGCAGTACTCTGTACATCTTGATAGCATTAGAGCAACACTACGCTATACATAAAGTAACATATACTCACTCTATTCATCATGGCAGTGGTCGTGTTTTGAATGTTATATTTTTTTAAAAAGCAATATTTTCAATAGTACATGTGTTGAAGAGCAATAAATTATACTACAATTGTATATATATATGTGTATAAATAGTTTACCGAGAAGTGCGTCACTTGCTCAGATAGTCCATTTATTGTACACCAGAGCACGTACTGTGCAATATTACTTTTGTTGTCCGATGGTACGCCTAAAGATTTAGAAACTTTATTTGAAAATTGCGACTCCGAAAACAACAGTGGCTTCCCTTCAATGATGGCGTTGCTGTGGAACACATCTCTAATGTTTGACAAAATGTCGCACCCAGAGCAACATTTCTTGTCTACAATACTCCCACGTATGTATCACGTGGGAGATGGCGGCTGAATATCTGAAAACACTCATATGGTAAATGTCTCCCCCACCAAATAAAAACAAAAACAAAAAAGTTAAGAAAAAACGAAATGAAACTAACAAAGAAAAGTGTAAATGTCCCTAAGAATAAAATGAAATCAAATAGTTGCAAAATGGATTCATTTTTTTTTTTTTTTAAGGATCCATTAAAGACTGTTTTACTACACGACAACGTCGCACAACAAACATGTTACGAGTAAGCTGGACAGCCAGCTACGAGCCATGATGTGACGAGGCGGTGTTAAATTTCACTACCGATGTGACTCAATACCACACAGAGTTACTGCTTTGACGAAATACGACACAGAGCTACTGCTTTGACGAAATACGACACAGAACGACTGCTGGAGCTTACTTAACACAGCACCCATCTACTGCTGTGGTCCAATTCTGGAGTAAGTGCTCTATTTAAAAAAAAACTTGTTTGCTCATTCTACTCTTGACGACTGTTGTGACTTAGGAGAAACTTTCAGAAGATGTCCAAGACTTCGTTTATTATCTACTTCATGACTGGATACACATATTGAACACATCTTAACCTTGGCTGGGGATCCGACTTCATAATAATTTTCTCACTTAAAGACCAAAGATGTGTTTTATAAACCAAGCCAAAGTGGACTTTTTTTTATTAAAGAATAAAACAATAAAAAATTCAATGTAACTTTAAACTCATTTCTTGTGAAATAACCCCCCTCCCCCCCCCCAACCCCACAAGGGAAAAATAATAAAAATAAGATCAGCGATTCTCAAAATGTGGTACAGGAACAACTAGTGGTGCTAATACAGCTCCATGTGGTTACTTAATTGGGGTATTGGGGTAAATTACATTGTTCTTATGTGGTACACACAGATGGTAGAGCAATAGGAAATTATTGCAGTCAAGATTACAAAATATGAAAATGGCGATAGTTATAGATGGATGGATGGATGGATAGAGACAATGGAGAAGCTATTGACACTTCGTCAAATGGCTTACAAGGCCTATCGGTGTAATGACAGCCTCGACTGCACTTCTCACAGGAGAACCTTGACTCCTGGCATGGTCAAATTTGACCATCGTCTTTGCAAGAGCTTTGTTCCAGGCATCTTCTGCCTATTAAACTCCTTCATAGACTGCTGTTGGAAAGCTTGAACGTCGCTCAGGAATGATCTTCCATTCAATGATTTCTACGTTGGCCTCCCTCATGCTCCTTTTGATGAAAACGTCATTAAATACTAACAGCACCCGCCCGTCTTGCTCCTACTGCCATCTCACCATTAGAAGAGAAACTTCTTCCGTTCTCCTTACATGGCCTAAGCAGCGAAGGCGCCTCTTGCTAAAAGCGGAGAACATGCTACACATTTCGGCACGTTCCGAAACCTCTGTGTTAGGAACCTTGTCCTGCCACCAAAGTCACAAAATGTGACGCAGTCATCTTTGATGGAAGCTGTTGAGTTTCCGCTCTTGTGGTCCATACTTCACTGCCACTACAGGAGCGTATTCAGAAAACATGTCCTGATGGACGCTTAGTTTTGTACGTTCAGTTATATAGGATTATTCCCCGCCCGTTTTTTTTTTCAATGTAGCCATAGAGTTGCTGCTGCTTTAAGCGATCCTGGTGTTCAGCTCTTCGTCGACGGAGAATGAGCTCTATAGAGATGTTGGACCCAATACTGAAATTCCCAACTTCTGACAAATTATGGCCCATAATATTTGATGTTTGGAGTGGACTGTGCTTCGTGCATCATGGCCTTTGTTTTCTGTAGACAAATGGTCAGTCTAAACTCTTGACATGCGAGCAAGGAAGAGACGATTAACTAATCGCTGCAGACCTTATTCTTCTGTGTGCAATGTTAAGGCGGCATAGTCAGCAAACAAGTGCACGAATTATCAGTACCTTTTTTTGCCCTCGATCTTTACACGAAGGCAGGGATATTGAACAGCCTACCATCAGGAATGGTATGGATTTACACTCCTTTCCTCACAGGAAGTGAGAAGAAAATAGAGAACAGCGTTGTCGCAAGTACGCAGCCTTGTTTCACTCCTCTGCCGACTGTGAATGCCTCAGGAACTGACCAAAGAAGGTTACTGAGCTGTTCATGTTTTCGTAAAATGACTGTATTATTGTGAGCGGTCATGGGGGACAGCTATATTATGCGAGATGCTAAAACAGTCCACTCCGGCTAACCAAGTCGCATGCCTTTGTCAGATCTATAAAAGCACGCGTGTAAGGAGGCCATGGCTCACAACACTTCTTCTGCACCTGCATGGCGTAACGAGAAATTCATGTCTATAGTTGAAATACTTAATCAGAAGCTCTACTGGGACTCTGGGCAGATGCTGTTAGCCAAACTCTGCAATCGTCTAAAGGCGACACGGGCCAAAGTATTTCTAACTAAGCAAAGGAGAGAAATTCCTCGGTAATTGTTGCAATCACTTTACTGTACCCTTTATTTGTGTATACTATTACGATGTTGGGTCTCTCATGGCATAAGGAATGTGACAGACTTCAAACACAGACAGAGGAGCTCATGTCAAGGATGAAGTAGTGATTTTATATTTATGTATATATTTTTAAACATTTATTTATAATATATATATATATAAATATANTATATATATATATATATATATATATATACATACATATTTATATATAAACATCATTT
Source organism: Lymnaea stagnalis (assembly GCA_964033795.1). Lineage (NCBI taxonomy): Eukaryota > Metazoa > Mollusca > Gastropoda > Lymnaeidae > Lymnaea > Lymnaea stagnalis. The sequence goes on along the minus strand of CAXITT010001290.1, from coordinate 104,726 downwards.
AATACCATATCCCATTAAGTGGTACACCACTCACCCCACAAGTTTGAGAACCCTTTGCTGACTGGACAGTTAAAACAAGAAAATTTATTTGATGATGGCCTGCGTGACTTATCGGGTGACGATTGCCACGAGAAAGAGAAACAATATACATGAGCTCCGTTTTAAAGAGTCCATTTATTATTATTATTTCTTTAATGATCATCTTCCTAGTACCTTATTTCAATTTCATACAAGCAATCGTTGAATGAAGATGACGGCGATTGACAAGATTGGAAAAGCAGCGATTGACAAGATTGGAAAAGCGGCGATTGACAAGATTGGAATGACAGCGATTGGAATGACAGCGATTGACAAGATTGGAATGGCAGCGATTGACAAGATTGGAAAAGCAGCGATTGACAAGATTGGAATGACAGCGATTGACAAGATTGGAATGACAGCGATTGACAAGATTGGAATGGCAGCGATTGACAAGATTGGAATGGCAGCGATTGACAAGATTCTAATGTCAGCGATTGACAAGATTGGAATGGCAGCGATTGACAAGATTCTAATGTCAGCGATTGACAAGATTGGAATGGCAGCGATTAACGGAGAGCTAATAAGATTTGAAACACTTGACAAGAAAATATTTATTAATAGCTATGAAATGTGAATCACTTTCTGCTGTCTGGTGTCTGGTCTAGAAACATGCCTATACAAGACATGAAAATCATCATTTACTCGGTTTAACTTATAACATAATATATGTTCCGATGGGACTTCCGATGTTTCGTTCAGGCATCTCTCCAGTTCCCCCCACACCGGAGTACGTCTAATTCACCCCCCNGGATTCCTTTAAATCCCCCCCCCCCCCCCCAGGGAGAGAGATATGTACAACAAAAAATATTATATTTAATTTTAATTTAAAAAAAAAATGTTACAAAAATTGTCTTTTTATAATATTAAAAAAAAGAAGAGAAAAAGACCGCAGCTAGAGCCTTTCAAGGACTGCATGGTTGATTAGTGGAACCGATGAAATATCACTGTGCTCGATACATTGGAGGATCTGTACTTTTGAGGCTAAACTCGTTACGGGCTTGCGGTATTCGATTACAAATATCGTGCTGTCTGGAAAATCTTCAGCTCCTCGTCCTAAACGGAAGTGCTCCTCATTTCCGTGCTTCGCGTACCTTGATACTTTGAATTGATTTGTTTTCGCAAAGCTACAAGTTAAGAGACACGGTATTCAACAAACCTTTGCATCAATAGAAATAAAGTAGAATAATTTTAATAAAGTTCTGGCTAAGTTTCAAACATTGGCAATCTGTTTTCAAATTATATTCCGTCGTAGTGACATAGCTTTGAAAGGAGGGTGGCGTGATTTATAAACTGCATGATGGCATCACGACTTAAAAATATTTGTTATTCGTATAACTTTAAATGTATTTGATTCTATGAATGTTGAGTTTTTAGATAAAAATGAAAAATTAAAAAAATTTAATTTTTAATTTTTTTTTTAAAAACAGACATTATAAATTTAACGTACAATACGAACGCTCCCGATTGCAAATTGTTATTATTTGGGGCACTGTTTCCTGAATAAAAGAGAAACATGTTCAAATATGTTATATAGCCTATATATATATATTATATTTAATTTCCTTACTGCTTTTCTCTTTTTAAAAACTGACTAATAAGAATTGAGCCTCACATATTTAGCCACCTGTATGTAAAATTAAAATTTATCTTTTCTTGATTCGAATCCTGTAGAAAACTTTAAAAAACAACAACAACAACAACAACAACAACAACAACAAAAACAAACAAAAAAACCAAACAAATAACTTCGCGAGCTAGCATTCCGTTTATCATACCAATTCTATTTTACGGGATCTAATGGACAATTTCAAAGTAAATTCCAAGGACATAGTTAAAAAAAAATGCCTTAAGTATATCAAACAGGTCATTTGTAATTTCTCTCATGATAGTTGTAGCTGTTTGAAATTCCAAACAAACATTTCAATCCACTGATTATTGAGAAATGTATTCTTTATATTTATAAGATTTCCCTCAACAACAAAAATCAAACAGTAAAAATCTGTCTTCACATAACATTATTATGTCATTCTTACACCATTGAAAAAAACATAACATAAAAAAAAAAATGCAAACTATAGAAATTTCCACAAAACAGTATTTTTGTTTCTTTTCGACTCTGGTGAGACAATGAAATATTTAGCAAAGGTAATTGATACGACAAGAAGATTTTTATGTCCCTTGGCGTTTAACATGTAAAAAAGACGTTATCAGAACTTTGAAAGATGGAAACATTCATTGGATGCAATTATTTTCTTTTTGTTTCAATTCATTTATTTATAAGCAGTTTATCCCAAAATAGTTTAAACAGAAATTTTAAAATCACACAACTATTTACTAAATTTAAAATTTAAAAAAAAAGGCATTTCTGTTTCACAACCAGATCAAACAGCGATGTCCGTCGCTTGACTTTTCCAGGCCCCCACCACAGCATTTACATTTGGGAAGTAAAACTGTTTCCACGTCACAACGTTGAGCCCCTGAAGTCGCAGACGTTGCGGCACCACTACGACGGCTCTGACGTCAGGTGACACCTACATTTTTTAACTAGCATCTCTCCTGATGCTCTCCGATTAATTTTGGTTGATACAAACGTAAATTTAAGGCATGTGCTAAGATACATTCTTGCATTTTGAATGTATCCAAAAATGTTCTAGGAGGGTTCAATGAGCCTCATCCCCAGATCCCCAGACCCTGCCACCGCTTTTTACTCGGGAGTCTTCGACACGCTCAATTTGCGCTTTCCCCTTTTCATTATTTTTCTGGGGAAGGGCTCCCTAGAACGCCTCCCCCAATTTCGCTCAGGGGTCATAGGCGCCCTCAATTTCTGCCTCATAACCCTTGATAAAATTGACAGTGTAAAAATTAGAGGAAGAAAGTTGACCCTGGTCGGCAATTTTGTATTGAGTGGAGGATCTTGGCAGACAGATAGATACTAAGAGAGAGACAGAGAGAGAGAGAGAGAGAGGAGAGAGAGGGAGAGAGGAGAGAGAAGAGAGAGAGAGAGAGAGAGAGAGACAGCAAGAAGCGGAATGAGCTCGAAATGACTACAGTTTTGAAAGGAGAAATATGGAAGCATTTTGTGAATGGAATATACGCCACTAGGAACAAATAAAGGCAAGGTAAAATAAACATTTTTTTAAAAACAATTCCAAGCATTGACAAATATCTAAGGTTTATACCTTTGAAGATTAAAAAAAAATACTTTTAGACCTTGCAATGTTGAATTTCCACGTCTCCTATGTTCAATAATAGGATCTATCAGCCGTGTGTATCTAGGCCTACCTGCCATGTCGTGCAACTCAAGAGTGCATCTAGTAACAACCACTGAATCCTTAAAATACAAATAAGAACTTTTTTTTTTAAACATTTGTTTAATGCAAGTATGTGTTAACTCAAGCTACCGGTATGTGTTAAATCAAGCCACCAATAAGTGTTAACTCAAGCCACATGTATGTGTTAACTCAAGCTACTGGTATGTGTTAACTCAAGCCACCAATAAGTGTTAACTCAAGCCACATGTATGTGTTAACTCAAGCTACCGGTATGTGTTAAATCAAACCAACAATAAGTGTTAACTCAAGCCACATTTATGTGTTAACTCAAGCTACCGGTATGTGTTATATCAAGCCACCAATAAGTGTTAACTCAAGCCACCGATATGTGTTAACTCAAGCTACCGGTATGTGTTAACTCAAGCTACCGGTATGTGTTAACTCAAGCTACATGTATGTGTTAACTCAAGCTACCGGTATGTGTTAACTCAAGATAAATGTATGTGTTAACTCAAGCCACGGTATGTGTTAAATCAAACTACCGGTATGTGTTAACTCAAGCTACCGGTATGTGTTAACTCAAGCTACCGGTATGTGTTAACTCAAGCTACCAGTATGTGTTAACTCAAGCTACCGGTATGTGTTAAATCAAGCCACCAATAAGTGTTAACTCAAGCCACGAGTATGTGTTAACTCAAGCTACCATAATGTGTAAAATCAAGCCACCATTATTTGTTAACTCAAGTCACCATTATGCGTTAACTCAAGCCACCGGTATGTGTTAACTCAAGCTACCGGTATATGTTAAATCAAGCCACCGGTATGTGTTAAATCAAGCTACGTGTATCGTGTATGTGTTAAATCAAGCTACGTGTATGTGTTAAATCAAGCTACGTGTATGTGTTAAATCAAGCTACGTGTTTGTGCTAAATCAAGCTACGTGTATGTGCTAAATCAAGCTACGTGTTTGTGCTAAATAAAGCTACGTGTATGTGTTAAATCAAGCTACGTGTATGTGTTAAATCAAGCTACGTGTATGTGTTAAATCAAGCTACGTGTATGTGTTAAATCATGCTACGTGTATGTGTTAAATCAAGCAACCATTGGGTGTTAATTCAAGCCACCAGTATGTGTGTTAACTTTTACATACTGACCGAAGCGACTACCGTGCCTTGTAGAGATATAAATTTCAATTTCCACTGAACTACATGTTTGCTTCTAATTGCAGTGTTGCTCTTTTTTAAAATAAAATATATTTTACCACCAAACAAAAAAGTGTCAAGTGTTTTCATCACGAAAGTGCCCGCCTTGTTGGTTACATCAACGGACATTTTAAACCGTCAGCCGTCACGGCTGAGCACCTCCCGGGCGGTCTGCCGGGACACTCGAGGACCGGCTAATAGTAATCTAGTCGGTTTTGATCAATTCGGCTTGTATTTTGGCAAGCCAGGGGACCGGAACAAATTTGAATCAAGAGCGCTTTCACCTCCAACCGGCCAGAAAAGTCGAGCCATAGAAATCTAATTACGCCCTATGCACCCACCCACCCACCACCCACCCCCGGGGGTGACAACGCGGGGAAGCGATCGCGCTGAGAAACCTGACTTTCAAGTCGCAGCAGCGGCGACGACCGCAGGAAATTGTACATGATTTTTTTTATTTATTTTTTTCCGCGGGAGTTGACTTTCCCTTAACAGCCTCCCTTATTCTATGCAAAGCTGATAGACAAACACGGTTTGAAGAGTGAATGTTAAGGAAGAGTTGTTTATCTCAAGAGATTAAACAGCGGTCTGAAGGCCAATTGCTGGATCCATCCCGAAGCTTGTCGTGCATGTTCCAGGAAGAGATTAGAACCCCACCGATAATTAGCCCAATCAGACGCGCGGCCCCCGTGTGGTTATGAACTTCTATCGCCAGGCCGAAGACTTGAGGGGAAACACTGAAGCCCATGATGAAGTTTTAATTTTTTTTTGTTTTAAATGGGTTTGGTTGGGGGACNATTACAGCTTCACGATACCAGATCCTTATATCTAGGCGGTCGTAAACATTTATTTTTGTTTTAAATACCGAGAGGATTTTAAAGACAAAAACAAAAAAAAACAAGACATTTTAAAAAAAAAGTAATTTTTAAATTTCCGAAGCAAAAAAAAAAAAATAAATAAGTTTCATGTTCCGAATTTGAGTGAGAAAGATGTTTATCTTCACATTGGAATGCGTGTAACATCATATTTATGGGATACGGGGAATTGTGTTACTTCTGGTGCTCAGTTGGCTGGCGCTATGGCTATTTGGAGTTTAAGTTCGGCGTTAGGTCACAAGCCGACCAAGCCCTTCATAAGGAGACTTACCCAATAATAGTAAAGCTGTAATCGTCAGCGATATCTTAGTAGTCTAATCCGTTAATACGTTTCCAACAAAAAAAAAGAAAAAAAAAAGTGGAGATCTGGTCCCCAGACCGACCTTGGAATTATTTTCGCAGTCATCGCCTGACAAAACAAACTGTCTCGAACAGATCGCCTGGCACTTCTTCCTACAAACTGTTCCAAACGCCGCGTGTCGGTCCGTTTGTCCAGGCTGGGTTTTGTTTACCTTGGGGACACGGGGGTGACATGCTTCAGCCGACCGTACCGAAAGCAAACATTCTCTTCCTGGCCCGGGTCTCGCGGGGGGGGGGGGGGGGGGGTGTTGCCAGGGCCGCGGCTGTGAGTTCATCAGACCGGGGTGACCTACTTTTGTTATGCCCGTGGCGTCCAACTTCCGGTCATTAAAGCAAAAATAACACTTGTGTTAACAAATGGGCCGCGAGCTTGACCGTCTCGAACAAATGGAAGTGCCCCAATGGCATCTTCTCTCACATTCATCGCTCAGGGGTTTTTACCTGAGGGAGGGGGGGGGAATACGTTGCATGTCGAGGGGCGGTTACGGTTGAATAGATTCCACACAAATCCTTTGCACCCAAGAAAAATAAATAAATATGTATTTCAATGACTCCAGCATAAATTGAATATAAGAAACATGGCTGCAACTAACTTTTAAAAAAAATTTTTTTTACAATTCTTCTTTTAAAAAAAATTATTTGTAGGGATCACATAGTTATAAAGAAGAGAAGGAAAAAAAATATCCTACTCGCCCCATTATAAAAACATGTTAGATGAAATGTATTATCTGTTGTATAATGGAGCTAATAGCCATGAAGTTATACACACAGCCCCGTGACACGGCTTAATAGAAAAAAAAAATCCTATAACAGGATTTCACAGCCGTCTCCATCTTGTACTCGCGATGACGCCAAAGTCCACAAATCAGACAAGCAGGCGATTCCATGGGCGGCGTCACGATAAATTTCCATTTACACGAGTAAAAAAGGAAGGGGGGATGGGTCCAAAATATGATCATAATAACTTTTGGGGGGAAGAGAAAACTCGCCCCGATTGTCGCTGGATGAATGGCGACTGGGCGAAGGAAAAGATGAGGACCGTTTTAATCGTTGATTGCCATCTCGACGAGTCAAGATACGTCGGGCCCTGCTATCTTTAAAATCGCATCTCGGAGCCTTTTCATAGAATGCCGAGGGGGCCTCTCGTCGTGAATGAGGGCGTCTATTCAACACGGGCTCTCCTGGTAATGAACTCGACTGAAGGAGCTTCTCGCGCGCTTCCCGCGCGCCCGAGTGACACGGCCTGACTCCAGCGTAGAATCATAACATAGTGGTGGGTGTCACGGGTCTTTGGCGAGCCGGATNGGGTCTGCCCGGTCCGGGGTTTTTTTTTTTCTCTTCCATGTCCAAGCGTTACACGGATTTCTGCCGTGTGTTTAGAGCAGTGGTGCTCAACCTTTCTAATGCCGCGACCCTTTAATACAGTTGCTAATATTGTGGCGACCCCCACAAACACAAAATTATTTTCGTTGCTACTTCATAACTGCAGAGTATGTCTGTGTTTTCCGATAGTGTTAGGCGGCCCCCTAGAAAGGGTCGTTCGACCCCGCCCCCCCCTCCCCTCCCAAGGTATCGAGACCCACAGGTTGAGAACCGCTGGTTTATAGCTATATGGTTGAAATAGAGGTAAAACATAATGATTCTATTCAACAAGATTAGTAGTTTTAGTAGGCTGTTTAGCTTAAATTTAAAAGGATTTCATGGAAGAATTGTTAAGACAGTGTGGATTTTAAAAATAACAACAAATAAGTTTCTATGTTTAAATAACATAAACTACGTAATTTATGTGTTAATTTTTTTGCAAGATATTTTCTAGTCTTAAATAACTTATAACTTGGCTCAAATTTTCACAAGGAATGTACTATATAAAACTCAGGGTGAATACATTTGTTAGTTTGTCAATGCGTCGATCACTCACAAGAAAACAATCATTCTTCCCACGAACACTAATCGCTTGGAGCCTACTGGACAATGCCGCCGTGGACTCGACACCAATCGAGAGTTTCAAGGCTGCCCTGGCACCCGCTAGGAGCCGTTGGGATGGCCGCATCGTCTCCCAAACCGTTGCACACGTGCCAGGACTTGGTTGCAGCAACGTAGCCTATCAGAATCGGAAAACCAAACAATGGATCGCAACCAAATTAACAAATATGATAAGATTGATACTTCTTGGGCCACAGAGATGATTCCTGGAAATGACTGGTCAAAATCCCCCCCCCCTTTCCTTTAAATACAAAAGCTGTAATTTAAAAAATAAACATTAAAATGGAGAGGGTAACTAGTTTTTTTTTTTTTAAAATTGTAATATTTCTTTTAAAAATATATTTTTTTTTCAATGGCTCCGATGGTTGTGCCCATTTTTAATAAGCCTCCATTCACAACGGTGCGCTTTCAAGCATTTTTTAAAAGGAGGTTTTAGGTGCGTTTTCAA
>CAXITT010001290.1:84232-95925 GCA_964033795.1 Lymnaea stagnalis | reverse complement strand
CGCTTTCAAGCATCTATTAAAAGGAGGTTTTAGGTGCGCTTTCAAGCATCTATTAAAAGGAGGTTTTAGGTGCGCTTTCAAGCATCTATTAAAAGGAGGTTTTAGGTGCGCTTTCAAGCATCTATTAAAAGGAGGTTTTAGGTTTGCTTTCAAGCATCTATTAAAAGTAGGTTTTAGGTGCGCTTTCAAGCATCTATTAAAATGAGGTTTTAGGTTTGCTTTCAAGCATCTATTAAAAGAAGGTTTTAGGTTTGCTTTCAAACATCTATTAAAATGAGGTTTTAGGTTTGCTTTCAAGCATCTATTAAAATGAGGTTTTAGGTTTGCTTTCAAGCATCTATTAAAATGAGGTTTTAGGTGCGCTTTCAAGCATCTATTAAAATGAGGTTTTAGGTTTGCTTTCAAGCATCTATTAAAATGAGGTTTTAGGTTTGCTTTCAAGCATCTATTAAAAGTAGGTTTTAGGTTTGCTTTCAAGCATCTATTAAAAGGAGGTTTTAGGTGCGCTTTCAAGCATCTATTAAAAGGAGGTTTTAGGTGCGCTTTTGTTTGTTGCACGCATTTTCAATAAAGCTTCACTCCAAGTCCGCAGAACAGTGGGCTTGCAGAATAAAAAAAACATGGAACTTTTTTTTTTCTTCAAAAAAAAGATGAGCTATTTAATGCAATCTCTTACGGAGACATGCGATGCACCGTTATGAGAAACTGCATGTCCTTCCTAGCGTGCACAAGGGGAGTTGAACATTAGTCATCACATTGTTCATGGGAAAAAAGATAAATTAATACATAGTTGAACCAAGACAACATTTAACAACTATACCAATTTCAACACAGGGCACCTAAAGTATTTATCTAGCTTAGAAATCAGCCACTAATGATCTCCTTTAGTGACGATAATGAGTTAATTTGTGATCATTTAGATTTTTTAACCGCTGGTGGAGCACGCTGGTAAATTCGTAAAGACTATGGGAAACTAGATTGGTGCAGGGAAGGGAGAATGGCCCGTTTGTGCTTTGGTCCGAAATCAGCATTTAACAAAACTAATTTAATTAATGTGGCGGGTGCATTGTACGAGTACAGCAATGTCTCAGGGGCACAATTTGTAACACACGGAACTGTTTCAATAGTTGGTTTTTACCATTTCTTTAAATAAAATTATTTACACGTTTATATTCACTATTAGCTTCTTCAATGCCGCGCGCAATAAGTTTCTATACACAGAGAGGAAAACGGCTCAAAGGCAGGCCTAGGCTTAGATGGATGGATGAGGTGGAAAAAGATCTACAGCAACTGGTAATCCAAGCATGGAAAAGTAAAGCATCGGTTGGGTCTGAGTGGAAGGAATCCGCGAGGCGGGACAAGTCTTACACGGGCTGTAGCGCCACAGGGATAAATGATGAATTAAAAAAAAAAAAAAAAAAAAACAGCTTACATGATATTCCAGTAAAATGATTTCAAGACGATGAACAATGAAAAACAAAGAAACGCTTATAAAGGTATTCACCGATATTTAAATGATGATTTCCCCCCCCCCCTTGTTTCATGTCTTAAGTTTTTTTCAAGTGCTAATTCATTGATCTTTTTGTCAGATGTACCATGTTAATTCTTGCATCTTTCTGGTATAGTTTTGTCAACCATATACATTGCAAAATGTGGATGTTTGTATCACATACGTCTCTACATGAATTAATAGATCTGGATCAAACCTGGAGTGTATAGTTACAACACTTCCTTATCCAGATGAAAATGCTGACGGGGTTAAAATTAAAAAAATAAATAATTCCCTTTCAGAGCTGTGAGTCAAAGATTCATTTTTTTTTCTATATAAATTCCAATTGCTGGCTAAATCTCTATTAAACTTGGTCTAAAAGCACTTGAAAATCTATGTTATCAAATTGTCCCCAACGTATCGTCCAATGACACTGATATCATTTTACTTACACATCTCTTGCGTTTTTTTCAACTGATTTTAAAATGGACAGCTTCAAATTTCAACTTTAACATTTATCGTTAAAAAAAATGACATGGCCCCCCATCTCAATGCTAATTAAAACGACATGCCCCCCCCATCTCAGTGCTAATTAAAACGACATGGCCCCCCATCTCAATGCTAATTAAAACGACAATTGCACCCCCATCTCAGTGCTCATTAAAACGACACCTTATAGATCGGGTCCAAAACCCGGGTCTAAATGTTAACATTAAGAGGAACAAGTCTAGAATTACGCAATTTTGTTTAAGATGATTTAATATTTGTCACAGTGCAAACATTTAGATACTAATTTTGTTTCGGAATAATGTATTGCTTTTATGAGTTAGAAGGAACGGGAAGTTAATTAATGTATGTCATGCGCAGAAGTGAGCAGGAAGAAAGTGTACAAGGACAGAAGTAAAACAGAATGGAAGGAATAAGCATGAGTTAAGTAGAAGAAATGCTCTTGCCGTGCATCTTAACAGCATTGGATTACTTATTCAATAGATCTGTGTGAAAGTCATATGTGAAGTAAATAGACAACGTCAATTATATTTTACTCCAGCTTTCGGAGATGTATTTCATGTGGTGTAATTTATATATAATAAATGGTTTGTGATGCTAAATCAATGGACTTCCCCTCGTGCACTGCGATTATATTTTACTCCAGCTTTCGGAGATGTATTTCATGTGGTGTAATTTATATATAATAAATGGTTTGTGATGCTAAATCAATGGACTTCCCCTCGTGCCCTGCGAACGTGAATGATTAACGCTACTATTATATTTTACAGGCAACATCATCACTCACCAATGACTGTTACAGTCTTGAAATATCGATGACGTTAAAGAGGCATTTTCGACAAGTTATTTGAAGGCCTTTTAAAATTATTGTAGTTCTTCCAAGAAGGTTCTACAGAGTTGGACATTAGACGTTAAGATTATTAAAAAAAAGTCAATGAGATCTAAGGGTCTATGGACATTTTTAGTTCAAATAATGTGTGTGTTAACTTTTTGTAACATATTCTGTAGTCTTAAATGACGTCTATAAGTTATAAAACTTGGTAAATATTTCTTCAACAATCCCTTTAAAATATCCATGGATTTTTAGCTAATAATTTGCACATCTTTTTGTGCACACAAAAAAATAAATAAAATAATTAATTTTAAAAAAATGCTATATCTTTGACTCTTTTCAACCGATTTTACAGTGACAATTATTGAAATCAAGTTGGTTATTATCCCACCAAAAGGACTCACTGCTCTGAAATATTAATGATTAAGTTTTCTTTTTAAGTTTTTTGTGGTTTTTTTTTTATACTGGAGGACCGTATTTTTTAATATTTGAAGTACAACCTGTTGCACATATGCCAGTACTTGGTTGCAGCAACGTAGTCTATCAGAAATCCTTTTGCAAACTCCTTCCTATTTCAATAGGATACATTTGTAAAATTATCATGAATATTTATCTGAATGATATTTCAAGTCTACCTATATCGTGTCCATAAAATGGTCCATTTCCAAAAATGAGTTCCAATCGGGGATCCTATTTTACTTTCATCAATAAACGGACGAGGCAGTGGTGCAAATGCCTTTTTAAAATAAACGGACGAGGCAGTGGTGCAAATGCCTTTTTAAAATAAACGGACGAGGCAGTGGTGCAAATGCCTTTTTAAAAAATAAAAAAATATAGATAGATATGTATATATAAGACACCTTTTAAAAGTTGTGTTTTTCTTTAAATCCTGGTTTTTGGCTGTGCCAAGCTTCAATACGAACTGAAAGGAAGTTGGCCCCCAAATCAATGATTACAAGAGTTGGTATAACTCCGGCTTATCATAGGAGAACATTTTTTCATTTTAATTGATACATTAGCGCAGTGCTGTGGTGACAGATTTAAACGTGGTCCCAAATGTACGTGCTGTGGTGACAGATTTAAAGGTGGCCCCAAATGTACGTGCTGTGGGGACAGATTTAAAGGTGGCCCCAAATGTACGTGCTGTGGAGACAGATTTAAAGGTGGCCCCACATGTACGTGCTGTGGTGACAGATTTAAAGGTGGCCCCAAATGTAGATGCTGTGGAGACAGATTTAAACGTGGCCCCAAATGTACGTGCTGTGGTGACAGAATTAAACGTGGCCCTAAATGTACGTGCTGTGGTGACAGATTTAAACGTGGCCCCAAATGAACGTGCTGATGGGACAGATTTAAACGTGGCACCAAATGTACGTGCTGTGGTGACAGATTTAAACGTGGCACCAAATGTACGTGCTGTGGTGACAGACTTAAACGTGGCCCCAAATGTACGTGCTGTGGTGACAGATTTAAACTTGGCCCTAAATGTACGTGCTGTGGTGACAGATTTAAACGTGGTACCAAATGTACGTGCTGTGGTGACAGATTTAAACTTGGCCCTAAATGTACGTGCTGTGGTGACAGATTTAAACTTGGCCAAAAATGTACGTGCTGTGGTGACAGATTTAAACGTGGCCCCAATGTACGTGCTGAGGTGACAGATTTAAACTTGGCCCTAAATGTACGTGCTGTGGTGACAGATTTAAACGTGGTACCAAATGTACGTGCTGTGGTGACAGATTTAAACTTGGCACCAAATGTACGTGCTGTGGTGACAGATTTAAACTTGGCCCCAAATGTACGTGCTGTGGTGACAGATTTAAAAGTGGCCCCAATGTACGTGCTGAGGTGACAGATTTAAACTTGGCCCTAAATGTACGTGCTGTGGTGACAGATTTAAACTTGGCCCCAAATGTACGTGCTGAGGTGACAGATTTAAACGTGGCCCCAATGTACGTGCTGAGGTGACAGATTAAAACGTGGCCCCAAATGTACGTGCTGTGGTGACAGAGTTAAACGTGGCCCTAAATGTACGTGCTGTGGTGACAGATTTAAACGTGGCCCCAAATGAACGTGCTGATGGGACAGATTTAAACGTGGCACCAAATGTAAGTGCTGTGGTGACAGATTTAAACGTGGCACCAAATGTACGTGCTGTGGTGACAGACTTAAACGTGGCCCTAAATGTACGTGCTGTGGTGACAGATTTAAACGTGGTACCAAATGTACGTGCTGTGGTGACAGATTTAAACTTGGCCCTAAATGTACGTGCTGTGGTGACAGATTTAAACTTGGCCAAAAATGTACGTGCTGTGGTGACAGATTTAAGCGTGGCCCCAATGTACGTGCTGAGGTGACAGATTTAAACTTGGCCCTAAATGTTCGTGCTTTGGTGACAGATTTAAACGTGGTACCAAATGTACGTTCCCTGGTGACAGATTAAAACTTGGCCCTAAATGTACGTGCTGTGGTGACAGATTTAAACTTGGCCCTAAATGTACGTGCTGTGGTGACAGATTTAAACTTGGCCCCAAATTTACGGGCTGTGGTGACAGATTTAAACGTGGCCCCAATGTACGTGCTGAGGTGACAGATTTAAACTTGGCCCTAAATGTACGTGCTGTGGTGACAGATTTAAACTTGGCCCCAAATGTACGTGCTGTGGTGACAGAATTAAACGTGGCACCAAATGTGCGTGCTGTGGTGACAGATTTAAACTTGGCCCTAAATGTACGTGCTGAGGTGACAGATTTAAACGTGGCCACAAATGTACGTGCTGTGGTGACAGATTTAAACTTGGCCCAAATGTACGTGCTGTGGTGACAGAATGAAACGTGGCACCAAATGTACGTGCTGTGGTGACAGATTTAAACGTGGCACCAAATGTACGTGCTGAGGTGACAGATTTAAACTTGGCCCTAAATGTACGTGCTGTGGTGACAGATTTAAACGTGGCACCAAATGTACGTGCTGTGGTGACAGAATTAAACGTGTCACCAAATGTACGTGCTGTGGTGACAGATTTAAACGTGGCACCAAATGTACATGCTGTGGTGACAGAATTAAACGTGGCACGAAATGTACGTGCTGTGGTGACAGAATTAAACGTGGCCCTAAATGTACGTGCTGTGGTGACAGAATTAAACTTGGCCCTAAATGTACGTGCTGTGGTGACAGAATTAAACGTGGCACCAAATGTACGTGCTGTGGAGACAGAATTAAACGTGGCCCTAAATGTACGTGCTGTTGTGACAGATCTAAAATTGGCCCCAAATGTACGTGCTGTGGTGACAGATTTAAACGTGGCACCAAATGTACGTGTTGAGTTGACAGATTTAAACGTGGCACCAAATGTACGTGCTGTGGTGACAGAATTAAACGTGGCCCCAAATGTACGTGCTGTGGTGACAGAATTAAACGTGGCCCTAAATGTACGTGCTGTGGTGACAGAATTAAACTTGGCCCTAAATGTACGTGCTGAGGTGACAGATTTAAACGTGGCACCAAATGTACGTGCTGAGGTGACAGATTTAAACGTGGCCCTAAATATACGTGCTGAGGTGACAGATTTAAACGTGGTACCAAATGTACGTGCTGAGGTGACAGATTTAAACGTGGCCCTAAATGTACGTGCTGAGGTGACAGATTTAAACGTGGTACCAAATGTACGTGCTGAGGTGACAGATTTAAACGTGGCCCTAAATGTACGTGCTGAGGTGACAGATTTAAACGTGGCACCAAATGTACGTGCTGAGGTGACAGATTTAAACGTGGCACCAAATGTACGTGCTGAGGTGACAGATTTAAACATGGCACCAAATGTACGTGCTGACGTGACAGATTTAAACGTGGCACCAAATGTACGTGCTGAGGTGACAGATTTAAACGTGGCACCAAATGTACGAGCTGAGGTGACAGATTTAAACGTGGCCCCAAATGTACGTGCTGTGGTGACAGATTTAAACGTGGCCCCAAATGTACGTGCTGAGGTGACAGATTTAAACGTGGCCCCAAATGTACGTGTAGGCTGATCCCACTTTAAAAGTTTTTTTTTGTCCCCCGAGTACAACCCCACGTGCAAAGTAGAGTATATTTACAAGTACACAGTAAAATATAAATAACTTTAAATTTTATTATTTAAAGTATTTTATGAAATTTAAAAATAAATATGGGAAAAAATACAAACTATAAATAGACATAATAGTTGATATCAAATTTCATTAACATGTTTCCCTAATAAAAACATTAATTATTTCATCTCTGACGTGATTTTTTTATTGTATACGTCTCTATGTAGAACTCAATCATAAAGTGTTTTTTTTTTTGTTTTTTTAAAGGGGGATAAAGAAACACAAAAATACATTAAAACACATGATCGTTGTAGGGTTCTAGACAGACTGAGAATATAACATTAGTCTATTAGTGCCACCCGACTTCTTTTCAACTTATCCCCATGGGGCAAAGAACCGATAAGATTTTTATCCAATGCGCCATATTGCCGCAGCCGCCCCCCCCCCCGGCCCCCCCTCCCCCCCCCCCCCACTAAAAAAAAAAGCCTGATAACAACTGGATCTTCCACGGCCTAGCGCACTGGAATTTGTCACGCTCGGGCCCCAGGGGGCTTCATGATACCCGTGACGGGGGCTTACACCAACCAGGCATTTATGATCAGTTCGGTGAACAGCCGGTGGTGACCGCGTCACATTCGAAGTTAACCAACCGTATGGTGTGCCGTCAAAAAATAGAAAGAAAAAAAATAAATAAAATGTTGAATGGGCCCAGAAGGAAAACTTACGCTGTTTGCAAACTGTTGTCCAATGGTCTTTGAGCCCGTTGCGTTGACGCTATGAGACCCCAGGACCGTAGTTGTTGTTCACCCAGTAAGCCCCATTTTCTGCTGAGCGTGTGTGGTTCATCGTGGTGACTAGTCAGTCATACTTGACTCTGTGGCCAAACTAAACCATGGTACGGACAAAAAAAAAGGAAGATTAGACGGTACGGAATCTCTCTAAAAACCACCTACAATCCCGAAGACTTAGTGAGTCCTGACTTAGTGTGTCCCGACTTAGTGTGTTCCGACTTAGTGTGTCCCGACTTAGTGTGTTCCGACTTAGTGTGTCCCGACTTAGTGTTTCCCGACTTAATGTGCCCCGACTTAGTGTGTCTCGACTTAGAGTGTACCGACTAAGAGTGTCTCGACTTAGTGTGTCCCGACTTAATGTGTCCCGACTTAGTGTGTCTCGACTTAGAGTGTACCGACTAAGGGTGTCCCGACTTAGTGTTTCCCGACTTAGTGTGTCCCGACTTAGTGTGTCTCGACTTAGAGTGTACCGACTTAGTTTTTTCCTCACTTAGTGTGTCCCGACTAAGAGTGTCCCGACTTAGTTTTTTTCCCGACTTAGTGTGCCACGACTTAGTGTGTCACGACTTAGTGTGCCACGACTTAGTGTGTCCTGACTTAATGTCTCGACTTAGTGAATTTGGCCTTGTCTTTTTCATTGAATCTGTGCATGAATTCCCCATAGCGGTCCACATCCTTTAAGATTCGATTATTGTAACATCAGACATGATTACATTGTAAGCCTTTTGATCAAGGGTCGAGCTTGATTCCGATACCCGACTCGTCCCGGGAATCGATTACGCTATTCTTTTCTGTTATTTTATAGATGGTTAGATAAAACGGAGTGAATGGCCCCTTACCACGAGATAAAATCCCATTACCTGGCTGTTCACACCTTTCCTTGCTCCACATCGAGGCTATTGAAAAAAAAAAAAGATTTCTGACTCTGCCAGGCGGATAGAGCAACGATTGATAAATGTCCTTTCTAACAAATGAAAATGGAAAATCTTTTTTTTTTAATATCTTTTTTTGTGTGTGTGTGTGTGGGGGGGGGGTTGTGTGGTTTCTAACAAATGAAAATGGAAAATCTTTTTTTTTTAATATCTTTTTTTGTGTGTGTGTGTGGGGGGGGGGTAGTGTGGGGTAGGGTTGAGGGGGGGGGGGCGATAACCACGATATCCTGTTATAAAGAACGAAAAGTGTGAATCCAATTTGAAGAGGTCAAAATGTCTCTTAACGTCCACGTCATATTTCAAGCTATACATATTATGTAGATGGGCCAGTTAACAACGCGAATGGTGTGGATGGTCTCAAAATACTATACGGAAAGATAATAACACTTTTCAAATTGTACCGGTAACAATATTAACACCTTGAGAAAAATGCTAAAAAATTGGCTTCCGTCCCACGACATTCCATTTAAAAAGAGAGAAAATGAGTTAACTAACAAAGCCATTATATACTGGATACACAACCGCTTTCAAAGCGAACTTGGGGGTGACGTTACAGCCTGCAGTCTCCCCTAGGTTAAATCTACGAGCCGTATCGCGGGCACAGATGGTTGACTTCCTTCATATCGACAACAGTCAATCGTAGATTCCCCCCCTCCCCCCTCCCCCAAAGTATGGTTTATTGGCTCATCTGGAAAGTTGTGGTATGTTCACGTATCAAATGGTACGTGGGCAGTGTGCAAAACACAGGGCAAGGGATGTTAACACAGAGAAAAGGGATGTTAACACAAAGCAAAGGGATGTTAACACAGAGAAAAGGAATGTTAACACAGAGAAAAGGGATGTTAACACAGAGAAAAGGGATGTTAACACAGAGAAAAGGGATGTTAACACAGAGAAAAGGGATGTTAACACAGAGAAAAGGGATGTTAACACAAAGCAAAGGGATGTTAACACAGAGAAAAGGAATGTTAACACAGAGAAAAGGGATGTTAACACAGAGAAAAGGGATGTTAACACAGAGAAAAGGGATGTTAACACAGAGAAAAGGGATGTTAACACAGAGAAAAGGGATGTTAACACAAAGCAAAGGGATGTTAACACAGAGAAAAGGAATGTTAACACAGAGAAAAGGGATGTTAACACAAAGCAAAGGGATGTTAACACAGAGAAAAAGGAATGTTAACACAGAGAAAAGGGATGTTAACACAGGGCAAAGGGATGTTAACACAGAGAAAAATGATGTTAACACAGAGCAAGGGATGTTAACACAGAGAAAAGGGGTGTTAACACAGCAAGTGATGATGGGTAAATGGTGAGCAGTTGCTGGATAGATTGAGAGTAAATGATGTATATATGATGTGTAGATAATCTGTAGATGATCTGTAGATGATGAGTAGATAATGGGTAGATGATGGGTACATGGTGGGTAGATGATGGGTTGAAGATGGCTAGGTGGTTCGCAGATGGTGGGTAGATGATGGGTAGATGATGGGCAGATGATGGGTGGATGATGAGTAGATGATGGGCAGATGATGGGCAGATGATGGGTGGATGATGGGTAGATGATGGGTAGATGATGGGTGGATGATGAGTAGAGTACCAAAACTCTCACTGCCATTCATATCTGACACGTAGGTTCGGTGAGTGGAGAAAAGGACACAGGAAAAATAGAATTTTTGCTATGGAAAAAAATCACATATTATAATAGTAAAAAAGGCAAATATTTTGCTTGGAAAAAAGTCGCACATTTTGCTAGGAAAAAAGTCACTTATTTTGTTAGGAAAAAAAGTCACTGGAAAAGAAGTCACATTAAAACAAGTTACATTAAAACAAGTCACATTAAAACAAGTCACATAAAAACCTTGTTATAAACCGTATCCCCAGCGAGAATGAAGCAAAGTTAACTAATGAGCCGTATCCCACGTTAACAATGAGCCGTATCCCACGTTAACAATGAGCCGTCTCTCACTTCCACTGACTGATACTTTGGCTTTATTATAAATATTTGTATGGACCTACAAATAAAATGGCGGTTAATAAAAAAAAAAAAAAAACTTTTTCTGTTACATTTTTGCCTTCGCCTTTTTTTTTTTCCCATATGATTTTTTTTTCCCTACACTATTTTGTTCAACGGCAATTTTGAAAAAAAAAAACACAAACAAAAACAACAACAAGAAAAGAAAGAAAACTTCTTGTTCTTCATTCGTAATTGTTTCGTTTCTAAACGACATTCAAATTAAAATTCAAGTAGATTTGTTTGTTTGTTTGTTTTTTTTGTTTTTTTTTAAAGTGAATTTTTAACGTATCCGGAAATGGGATCGAAAGAAATTTCGTCGACGGTAAATTGATCGACGGTAATTTGGTCGAACGGAAATTTGGTGGCATCTTTTTTTTTTCTTCAGTTTTTACGCTAATATTTAGCTTCAAAATACTTTTTTAAGCGCATTATTTTGTTTTACTATATAGTATAGTGCGTTCAAAAAGAAACTTGAACCGAAAAAAAATTCGATCAATTTACCGTCGATCATTTTACCGTCGACGAAATTTCTTTCGATCAAATTTCCGGTAACCAATTTTTAACCTTTTTTATATATTATTTCTTTTATTTTTGCGAGATTAAAATCTATTTTAAGGTTATCGGTGTAAACTATGATATGATTATATACGCTTCAAACTACAACAGGCATCGACCTGAGGAAAAGTGGTGAACATATGTCACTAGTTGGTTGGTCGTAACTGAGCTCTGTAAACTGTGTCACATGACATTCTTGGATGGGACAGACTTCACCTTACAAGAAATGATTCGATAATGGCAGTTTGAATGTGGTGTGTGTGTGTGGGTTGGGGGGGGGGGTGTGCGTGCTTGTGTGCGTGTTCGTATGTGTTAGTGAGTGTGTGTGTTAGTGTTTGTTAGTGTGTGTTTACGTGTGTGAGAGTGTGTGTGTGTGAGTGTGTGTGATTGAGAGAAAAGGAGAGGAAAGAAATAGAGAGAGAGAGAGAGAGAGAGAGAGAGAGAGAGAGAGAGAGAGAGAGAGAGAGAGAGAGAGAGAGAGAGAGAGAGAGAGAGAGAGA
>CAXITT010001290.1:64711-84191 GCA_964033795.1 Lymnaea stagnalis | reverse complement strand
ATAGACATGACACAGAAAACAGAGAGAGAGAGAGAGAGAGAGAGAGAGAGAGAGAGAGAGAGAGAGAGAGAGAGAGAGAGAGAGAGAGAGAGACAATAAAGTCATTAAAAGCACATTAATCACGTATGTGTCAACGCACACGAAGATGATACGAAGATTGCAGCTACCTACAGATGTTGAGCTGACAACTTTCTTTAGAACATCATCGGTTGACCCTTGCGTCAATAAAATAAACTATGCAAATACTAATTGAAATGGTCTGCAACAATCCCAGGTTATGAAAATTGGACCACGTGTCAGTCTAATTGCGCGAGAGGCTGAACGCCGTCATAATTAAAAAAAACAAAAAAACCAACCAACAAAAACAAAGCACCAAAAGACTTTGTTATGTTCCTTTATTTTGAGCCAGCCTGGTCCTAACCCAACACCCGCAAACCCTGTTCCACATGTCGTGCTTGGTAGGTTATAAATAAATCAGATCTGCGAGCAAACATACTACGCCAGACGCATTTGTCATTCAGCCGTGTCCAACACATTGCCACCGCTCATGTCAGATCGGCTTGTCTGTCGGTCTCTTGCCTCGTTTGGGCCGGGTGATGACTGGCCCCCAGAAGGAGCACGTGGATCGTACCGTCATGAAACCCTCGACCCGATACCATCTGGATCTGGATGACTTCTCTGGAATCATAAAACGTAAGGCGCAACATTCGCTCCACCCGCTCCCCCCCCCCCTTTTTTTTCCAACACCAGAATTTAGGGAACGCCGCGCAGAAAGCCCATAAATACCCGGGGATTCAAAAGGAAAAAAAAAAGGGGGGGGGGGTTTGGGGGGTTTTTTTTTTTTTTTTTGGGGGGGGGGGGAATAAATTCCATTCAAGAAGAACGAAAGTCAGAGACAGAGATCAATTGGAACTATTTATGTTTTAGTTTGTCCCAATAATGACCAGCAATGACCAGCAATGACAAGTATTGACCAGCATGACGAGCAATGAAAAATAATGACCAGCAATGACCAGCAATGAACAATAATGACCAGCAATGGACAATAATGACCAGCAATGAACAATAATGACCAGCAATGAACAATAATGACCAGCAATGAACAATAATGACCAGCAATGAACAATAATGACCAGCAATGAACAATAATGACCTGCACTGACCACTAATGACTAGTCATGACCAGCAATTGCCAGTAATTTTGAAGAAAGAAATGTATTTGTATCCAGGCCATGACTCAAGAGCTCACTATTCTTCTAATTACTATATTCTATGTTTTAAAACTACTGTAAGCTTCTGATACTTAATGCACCAGTTTTTTTTTTAAATTTCTAAATGTTCCTGGCACTTTATGACCTTGTGGTTCCATAAACCTTGCACTTTACTACTAATCAATCTAGTATTGTGGTGCTCTCAAAATTAAAATAAGGCATCTTCAGTCTGCCACCGAGTTGCTTTTAATAAAACATCACAGTACTGCCAATATGACCACGTGGTACGCGCAATATGGCCAAGTAGTACTGCCAATATGACCAAATGGACCGGGAAATATGACCACGTGGTACGAGCACTATGGCCAAGTAGTACTGCCTATATGACCAAGTGGTACTGCAGATATGACCAAGTAGTAATGCCTATAGGACCAAGTGGTACTACTAGCTATATGACCAAATAGAACTGCCTATATGACCAAGTAGTACTGCAGATATGACCAAGTAGTACTCCCTGTATGATCAAGTAGTGCTGCCTATATGACCAAGAGTACTGTCTGTATGACCAAGTGGTACTGCCTATATAACCAAGTGGTACTGTGTATATGACCTAGTGGTACTGCCTGTACGACCTAGTGGTACTGCGTTTATGACAAAGTAGCACTGCCTATATGACCAAGCAGTAGGCCAACTGTTAAATGACGCTCATGCACTCCCTAAACAATTTGACCTCTTTATGGACAACACTAATTTATTGTTAATGTTTTCATAATTTCCAAGTTACTTTACTGAAAAAAAGTCAAAGAGATTAAATGGAATGCAGATACAGTTCCTCGGCTGATTTGATTTTATATTTAAAATAACACACAACAGCCAAGAGAAAGGAAGAGATGACTCGCAATTTAATGCTTTGTTTTAATTATAATTTATTGATGTTTTTGATAATATAAATATATATCGAAAGCAATTCTGTGATAATTTGCAATTTAATAAGATGTCATTTGTTCAAGGAAATAGTAGAGTAAGGTTTAAATAAGGAAGCTTGAAATAGAAAGACAGGACCATAAAAGAAGAACTTTTCCACTAAGAGCCATCCACAGCAGACAGGAGAAATACTTTCCATTTCTTACTATTTCTTCATTGTCCCGTCTTCATATACCTTGTTCAGCTAGTTCCTTCACACAACTTGAACGCAGACGCAGTCCTTCATTTATTGTCACTAGATCACACATGAGAGATATGGGGTGCTATATATGGCACGTTACTCTGGTGGGATGTTATATGTGGCACTTTACTCTTTGGGGTGTTATATGTGGCACTTTACTCTTTGGGGTGTTATATGTGGCACTTTACTCTTTGGGGTGTTATATGTGGCACTTTACTCTTTGGGGTGTTATATGTGGAACGTTACTCTGGTGTGGTGTTATAAGTGACACGTCACTCTGGTGGGGTGTTATAAGTGGCACGTCACTCTGGTGGGGTGGTATGTGGCACTTTACTCTTTGGGGTGTTAGTAAGTGGGCATGTCACTCTGGTGGCATGTTACAGGTGGCACTTTACTCTTGGGGGTGTTAGTAAGTAGGCATGTCACTCTGGTGGCAAGTTATAGGTGGCACTTTAATCCACCTGGGCGAGAAAAAAAATCCTAAAATTGTTGAATATATACGGGACTGGGTTAAAGCCGCGTCCAGTAAATAAATAGTGGAACTAGGAAGGACAATTACAAGGACTTTGACACTGATGGTACGCACCATATCATAATGTGGGACGCAACTTTTTGTTTTGAACGATGCAACTTCCGTTTCCAAAAATAACGTAAAAGGCTTCCAGTTCTGATCATTGGCCTTTACTTGGAGATCTTCTAAAACAAAAGTTTCTATTTTTAATTTATATTACCTTGTTGTTGATATATTATTATTTTTTTTTTGGTCTTGTCTGCTGAAGAAGGAGTTTAGCTGAAACGTTGTATTGTAATGGTCCTGTCTTTATTTGTCAAACCTCAACATATCTTGTTCCACTATGCATTTACCTCAAATTGTATTGACAATATGATGAATTTGTTAGAAGCGCTAGCAGCTGAATGACTTACTTTGACTTTTCTTAACTTTTTTTTTTCTTTTTTTAAATTACATCGAAACAACTCGCAAAAACCCAGTGTCTTTGAGTATCTCTTTCAGAATACTTTGTGTTATTCAGTTTGGCCCAATAGTGTGAGCAGCCACTATTCTTAGAAATCTGTCAAAGTGTACTAATCAGGAGAATCTCAATTTGGAAAATCTGTACCATCCAGTTTTGATAATTAATTATAAAAGTGAATTTGGAGCCGTCTGAATGTCTATCATAGTTTTCGATCTTAGCTGCTATTCACAGTTTTAGACCTTAGCTTCAATTCACAGTTTTCGATCTTAGCTTCAATTCATAATTTTCGATGTAAGCTTCAATTCACAGTTTTAGATCTTAACTTCAATTCACAGTTTTAGATCTTAGCATCAATTCGATCAAGGTTTTCCCAGGCACATTTAACTGTTAGACCTCATTGTACTAGCCTCAGGGAAGGGCATGCACTAGCTGGACAAACATTTTCGAACATATTTTAAGTTTGCTTGATCGGAGTGTCCGAGAAACAAGCCTTGCATCCAATTGGTGAGTCCAACCAAGTTCTCTAAACAATCATTTTACCACCCGCGCCACTCTCAAGTATTTGATCCAAGACTAAAAAATTTACTTCAAGACATAAAACTTAGTCCAAGACTTGATCAAGACATTGCATTAAGTCCAAGAGTTGACCAAGACATAGCATTTAGTCCAAAACATAACAATTACCAAGACTTGACCAAGACATACCAATTAATTAGTTCAAGACTTGACCAAGACATAACAATTAGTCCAAGACTGACCAAGACATAACAATTAGTCCAAGACTTGACCAAGACATAACATTTAGTCCAAGACTTGACCAAGACATAACATTTAGTCCAAGACTTGACCAAGACATAACAATTAGTCCAAGACTTGACCAAAACATAACATTTAGTCCAAGACTTGACCAAGACATAACATTTAGTCCAAGACTTGACCAAGACATAACAATTAATCCAAGACCTGACCAAGACATAACAATTAGTCCAAGACCTGACCAAGACATAACAATTAGTCCAAGACCTGACCAAGACATAACAATTAGTCCAAGACCTGACCAAGACATAACATTTAGTCCAAGACCTGACCAAGACATAACACTTAGTTCAAGACTTGACCAAGACAATATTTAGACCAAGACCTGACCAAGACATAACATTTATTCCAAGACCTGACCAAGACATAACATTTAGACCAAGATAATATTTAGACCAAGACCTGACCAAGACATAACATTTAGTTCAAGACATAATATTTAGACCAAGACATAACAATTAGTCCAAGACATAACAATTAGTCCAAGACATAATATTTAGACCAAGACCTGACCAAGACATAACATTTAGTTCAAGACATAATATTTAGACCAAGACATAACAATTAGTCCAAGACATAACAATTAGTCCAAGACATAATATTTAGTCCAAGACCTGACCAAGACATAACATTTAGTTCAAGACATAATATTTAGACCAAGACATAACAATTAGTCCAAGACATAACAATTAGTCCAAGACATAATATTTAGTCCAAGGCCTGACCAAGACATAACAATTAGTCCAAGACATAACAATTAGTCCAAGACCTGACCAAGACATAACAATAAGTCCAAAGCCTGACCAAGACATAACAATTAACCCCAGAACATAAGACTTAACAAATAACGTTTATACAAAGCAAAAAAATTAACTCACAAATTATTTTTGGTACTATTTATTTATGGCAAAAATGAAAATCACATAACAAAGAAATTTAGACTCGGTACAATAATTGTACACATGATAAGTCTGTCCCCAAATGTACACAACTTTGCAATATTATTATCATTAAGAGTTTATTTATTTATTTCTTTTAAAAGTGAATATGCTTTAGTTACATTACATGTGATATTTTTAGAACGACATCCATATCTCAATCACGCTCTGACGGTAAAACACTGCCAGCCAATGAAATCGTCAGCTTGGTGTTAGTGGAACATCATTACGCACGATTCTCTTACGGGCATAGGTTTAAAACAACAACAACAAAAAAAAAAACAAAAAAAAACAATTGTTCATAAGCTTATATAACACAGCATGAATATATAAGGGCAGAGAAACTCTCCAGACGACAACGTGAGATATTCTGATAGAGTTATGCATCATGGGTCAGCAAGCAAATTCTAGCCGCTTTATCGTCTTTGGTAAATAGTGTAAACAGATAGACTACAATAAACGTTTTAAACGTCATCAGAATGGGTGTATAAATATCTATAGATATGAATCGTCATAAAGCTTTGTGACACCAAGCTGAGTTTTGAAACTGACTTGATGCAATTTAAAAAAAAAATACTTGGGACATTCATGAACATTTAAAACAACACAGCACAGTCAGAGAGATTTGTTTCTGAGAAATAAATACGTACAGTCATGACATAATGCTGCAAAATAAATTGGATTTCTTTCTCTACACACGGACATCAGATATATATTTTTCTTTTAAAAATTGACACATTTGAATATAAAGAATATGAATTATTGCACTAAGTTTAACAAAATTCTATTTAAAAAAAAAAAAATTAAAATTCCTGTGGTTTTGTGCAGTAACCGGAAGTGATGCATACTCTGTAATCAATTCCACGCACACATCCTTCTCCAGCAGATTCGATCACATAATTTGTCATCCATTGATGAAAACTTAAACTCCAGAAAATAATTTTGAAAATGTCAACACTAAGTCCTTGCTTGAGATTCGCGTGACGTCAGATCCATATTTTTAAACCGAGTCAAATAAAAATTCAGACAGTTCAGTTAAGGAGTTTTTAAAAAAAACAAAAAAAAAAACATTAATAAAATTCTTGGAACTATCTCAGAGAAAAGGGCCAGGCAATTATTTCTGGCTGGTACACATGAAATCACATTGAAATTTTGGTAAATAAAGGAATTCGTGTTGATAGGTAATGTATGGGACTATGCATGTTGACTGGCGCTGTGCATGGTGACTGACTTTATCAAAATTGACGACTCTACTCTCGTTCATTAAAAATATATTTATATAGTGTCGTTCCACTTTTAAAGAAGATTGGATAGTAATTAATCTTAAAGAGATTGTTTTTTTTTTAAATTATCGAAAATATTAAGAGATATAAATTGTTTATTTTCATGTTGAAAATATAAATGAAAATGCCTCATAGTTCTTTTATAACTTTCTCTACTCTCTGTCATTACTGACAGTGTCAATAAATGTAAAAAAATGTTACTGGATCATCTCAAACATCCCCAATATTTCAGAATTACTTTTTTTATTTTTTTTTTAAATTAAAAAAAAAATCAAGTGTAATTTGTTATAAAAAAATTAAATATTTCCACAACTTCTATTGAATAAATCTTTCAGTAATAATGACCAGTTGGTGACATGTTGGGTCAGCTATGAATTCACTTCATTCAGGCCTGGATGAAAACAACAATGTCAGCATGATCGCATTCACTTAAGCTATAAAAGTAAAATGTAAAAAAAAACAAAAACCAAAACACATGATTTTCATTCCAATAGGAAACTGATTGAACTTCGACACCAACACTGAATACTTCCATATGAAACCACCGTGAATTATTTGGCTGAGAATCATGATTACATTACCATATGAATTAAATTGAAATGTTAAAATAATAAATAGAGATGACGACGTAAGCCGACGATGATACACAGGCAGGTTGTTAAAGCTAGGACCAAGGGCAAATAGAAGATGTGTAATGAATGATCCAGTCAAGGGCATTAAATCTGCGGGGGTGGGGGGGGGTGGGGGGTAACTCTTTGTCAAGCGCACCAAATCTAGTGTTAGTTCTTACAACAAGCCAAGGTCGATAATTCTGGGGGCATGATATTACATCTAAGCGAAGGCACTTACTATAAGGTATGTTCTTGCATCAAGACAGGGTTGCTAACTATTACATACCTTGTTACACTGAGACAAGGGCACTCACTAACTCTAGGGCACTAACCATGAGACGTTGGGTTTTTTTTTTTTCCATCGTGAAAAGAACACTAACTCTAGAGGTTCCCTTTGCATCAAGACAAGGGAGCTAAATTTGGGAAGCTTTCTAACATCTATCCTCGGAAATAAACCATGGACGTTGCGTCTCAAACTTACAACATTGAATTGTACATAACAGCAAATGTCCGAATTGTTTCCATATAATGCCTATAGAGCTGACAGTAACCTATAAAGTCAAACAATAGTCCCATCACTGTGTATACCTCAAACAAATGTGGACCTTAACATGACTAAGCTATTCCCTTTGTACCATGAAACTTTTGGAAGTTATTAGTTTAAAAAAAATATTTTTCATATACATTTTAAATAGTTTTAGAGTTTATTGAACTGCCACAATATCATGGTTATTTCATTTCAAATTGCTCATCAATGTTTAAGCTTAAGAATGTTTGTTGTTTTAAAATGTACAATAAATATGAGATGGTGGTGGAAGGCAGTGCTGCATTTACATCTTTTGAACCAATGTTTATTTGAGGCTCAGAATGAAAAAAAAAAACCCAACCAAACTCTACGAAACATTAAAATTGTAACAGAAGCGGGTGGTAAGAAATTTGAGAACCTGGAAATATTTTTTAGGAGTTGGGAAAGACAAGCACCCTTTACAGTCATATAAAGTTGAAATACCTTCAAAATTGTGTTATTTAAACTGCACATGTGAAAAAATTATATGTTAAAATAAATTGACTGCATGAAGCTCAAATAGGCGTACGCTTCCAAGACTTAAATGGAAATCTTAGTGTAAAAATATACGGCTAATAGTCAACAATATCATTGGGCAAAATGAAAGCTTGTCACAATATGTCATATATTTAGGTGTCGGAACAGATGATCATTCACGTCCTGGTCTTACCGACAGCATATATTTGTCACTGAAGACATCTCATCCATGTACCAGCCATGTACACCTCTCATCCATGTACCAGCCATGCACACATCTCATCCATGTACCAGCCATGCACACATCTCATCCATGTACCAGCCATGCACACATCTCATCCATGTACCAGCCATGCACACATCTCATCCTTCTCAACGGAAGCTGCCACACCCTTTCATATGGGCCATAACCAATTTTTGTATTGTTTAAAATCCGAATAATTGTGAGAGGAAAAATGGGTTCGTTAACATGCTCTTGAGAACCCCCGTAAAAGTGTCCTACTCCCTTCATGGCTGGAAACATCGATCAAAAAGAATCACATGGGAAATAATCGTCCAGAAAATAAATCTGAAATAATCGCCTGGAAAACCTCCAGACATTTGATGAGAGTAATTTCCCTTGGTATGTTTTTTTTGTTTGTTTGTTGTTTTTTAAATTAAAAAATGAAATTTGGCAAACATATTCAGCATTTCTTTTTTCATCTTCCCCTTTCTGTCTCACTCTCTTTCTCCCTCCCCCCCCCCCTTTCTCTCTCTCTCTGAACATTTTATACATAAATAATTCAACTTAGCACCCACTTTAGTGATATATGAAGTGTTTACAAAACAGCTCAGAAACAAAGCCTACACAATCTAAGAGGTGCTTCGACCAAAGGTTCTCAAAAAAAGATAACTTTAAAACCCCTTTTCATCATTTCCACGAACGCTGTCTACCCCATAAGGAAATGTTGGCACATGGCTTGGAAACATTTGTTGAAATTTCCTTCCTTGAAATAGGGCTGCGGAGTTTGTGTAAGCCTCCAGTTTTACTCCGGCTTATGACGTCACACAGTTGAAAGATACATATTGACTCCAAATAAGCTTTTCTTTTTTTTTTTTCAAAAATATTTTTCCCCGCTGGCAATTTCTTTAAGAATTTAACTTCCACAGAGAAATCTAGTACAGTCTACTATCACGTGATCCCTCTCGCTCTCTCTCTTACTCACACACACAAGCCATAATCAGCCCCCCTCCGAAACTTTCTCCGACAAAATCCGGCACAACATAATACAGCTCATTATTTACATCGTAGTAACTCAATGACAATTTAAAACAAACAAAAAAGAAGAAGTTAATGAATCCATGAATGTAGTGACATGCCTCAGACAACATGGCAATGGCTAAATACTAGAGTATGGCACGGCACGAAGACTCAATTCACAGGCGGCCACGACTGGGTCATCACTAACAGAGGGCGCTGATAGCAGGCGGCCATTACTGATTCGTCACTAACAGGGGGGCGCTGATGGTAGGTGCCTTTGATAAGCTTGGTGAGGCAAGAAGAGGGTTGGCGCGGCTTTTCAGATTATTCGAGCATATATATATATATATATTTAAATTTNTTGGCTCATTCATTTATTTAGCGATGTTGACCAAACCCCCCCCCCCTCTCCAATCCCCCAGCTTTAAAGATCTGAAGAAAAAAATGAATTACGACCAATTAAAAAAACAACAAAAAAAAACTTTTCAGTCTAATTAATTAAGGGCTTTGAAGCTGCTTCCCGGCTAGTTGAACTACTTTGTTCTAATTAGATGCTGAAAATAAGGTCTATGAAATCAGCTCTATAACTGATCCACATTGGATTTAATTATTCCCAATGGATTTACCGATCCAAAATGGATTTACTGATCCAAAATGGATTTACTGATCCATGATGAATTTTCTGATCCACAACGGATTTAATGATCCACTATGAATTTAATGATCCACTGTGGATTTAATTATCCACAATGAATTTATCATACACTACTGATTCAATGATTACACACACCTGGTTTACTCTTGATGTGGTATGAACAGTTTAGCATGCTTGTATGAAAAGTGTAGCATGCGTGTATGAAAAGTGTAGCAAGCGTGTATGAAATTTAGTGCGATGACCATTGTAGTGGTCGCCTGTGACCTTTGAACCGTAACCACATCTGAAATGAAGAGCACGGGGGGGGGGGGCATGTACATCTTCAGGAGATTGTCATCGCAATTACAACATGGCTACACTGTCTCACCAGCCCCATATGTGGGTGCTCACTAGTGAAACAGAATATGAACCAAACCTGTACTCACTGAATGAATGTTTCGGTCAAACGGACCAGTGTCAGCAAACCTATGAAAATCAGTTCAATTATTCAGTGCTGTGTGTGGCTGCTGGTACCGAATCCAGGCTGTGTGTCGCACAGTGAATGAAATTACGCAGTAAAATAACAAAACACCGTGCCAGTATGAAGGGTCAATGTCAATGGTATAGCTAAAATAATAATAATAATCATAATCAAATGCACTTCATTTAAAGACAATGCGTTTTGGTGGCAGAGGCATTTTAGTTGACCTGGTTTATTTCCCACTTAAAGTAACACGATTACAATATTACTGATATAAGATTTTTTTTTTCTTCTTTCTAAATCTCTTCTCTCTAGTGATGTCTGCATCGCTTGCGGTCTCTCTTTGACACAACCCAGTGGATGGATTGAATGATTGTCCGGGCATGTTGTGATGCCGACCTCGCGCGGAGAGATGAACTAGGAGCCTTGCGTAACACTAAAGTAAAAACAACAACAACAAAAAATGAAATCAACGTATGTGCTGTATGACGTTATAGCGGAACACGCAAGCCCGCTGCTCCGACGGGAGGGAGCACACATCTCCGACACACTTACACACACACACGTGAAGCTGAAACAAATCACGTGCGGCGGTGGCGTGTCCACTAAGTTCATTAAAACTTTTAACAAGAGTGCAAAATGGAGGAAGCGTTCCTCCACTGATTGGACGTTGAATTAAAGCTGCTGAGGTTTGTTAATTTTTTTGTGTGAAAAATTTCAAAGGTGGGTATCGGCCTCCAGATCCGATTCGTGTGATCATCCAAACACAACCGAAATGAGTCCGTCGAAAGGTACCCGACGAAGTATGGGGATCAACACAGTTGGAGGGGAAAGTGAGTTTTTTTAACCCTCGGTATCGAAACTGGTTGTTTGCCGTTCAAAGAGATCGACCGATACCCTTCAAGTCCAATCATTGGTCCACCTTCATAACGTCTGATACTCTTGCAGCATGTGATTGACCCCGGGGTTGACTCCGCCCGCCGTGTTTGGCAGGTGGTGGCCCATGTGGAGCCCCGGGTGGTTGTGGTGGCCTCCCATCATGCCGTGCATCATGCTTCCGGCGGAGACCGAGGCCGCCATGCTGGAGGCTTTCTGGAGGTCGGCGTAGATGGCGGACGGGTGGGGCGGAGAGTGGTCCTCGAGCTTCGTGTGGACGCCCAGCGAGTCTGGACTGTGCTCCTCCTTGATGTCTGACCCGGGGGAGTTGGGATCTTGGGGCATTCCCGGCTGATTGGGCATGCCTGGGTGTTCTCTGGTGACAAAAAAGAGAAGAAATTAGGGATAATTGAAATCGTATACTGACGGTTTGAGCAAGGAATATAATTGTCCTTAAAATAGACACTTTGAATGTTAACTGTCACTAGTCAGCTTACGGGAGGTATATGAATGTTAGTAATCATGAGTCATCTCATGGCAGGAAGATGAATGTTAACCGTAACCAATCAGCTCATGGCAGGTATAGGAATGTTAACCGTCATGAACCAGCTCATGGCAGGTATACGAATGTTAACCGTCATGAGCCAGCTTAAACAGGTATACGAATGTTAACCGTCATGAGTCATCCCATGGCAGGTATACGAATGTTAACCGTCATGAGTCATCCCATGGCAGGTCATGTTAACCGTCATGAGCCAGTTTAAACAGGTATACGAATGTTAACCGTCATGAGTCATCCCATGGCAGGTATACGAATGTTA
This sequence comes from Lymnaea stagnalis, assembly GCA_964033795.1. NCBI lineage: Eukaryota > Metazoa > Mollusca > Gastropoda > Lymnaeidae > Lymnaea > Lymnaea stagnalis. The sequence goes on along the minus strand of CAXITT010001290.1, from coordinate 72,099 downwards.
ACCGTCATGAGTCATCCCATGGCAGGTATACGAATGTTAACCGCCATGAATCAGCTCATGGCAAGTATACGAATGTTAACCGCCATGAATCAGCTCATGGCAGGTATACGAATGTTAACCGCCATGAATCAGCTCATGGCAGGTATACGAATGTTAACCGCCATGAATGAGCTCATGGAAAGTATACGAATGTTAACCGCCATGAATCAGCTCATGGCAGGTATACGAATGTTAACCGCCATGAATCAGCTCATGGCACGTATACGAATGTTAACCGCCATGAATCAGCTCATGGCAGATAAACGAATGTTAACCGCCATGAATCAGCTCATGGCAGGTATACGAATGTTAACCGCCATGAATCAGCTCATGGCAGGTATACGAATGTTAACCGCCATGAATCAGCTCATGGCAGGTATATGAATGTTAACCGCCATGAATCAGCTCATGGCAGGTATACGAATGTTAACCGCCATGAATCAGCTCATGGCAGGTATACGAATGTTAACCGCCATGAATCAGCTCATGGCAGGTAATCTACATTAAAACAACAAAATGAATAAATGTCAACAATACAAAATGAAATCATCTTGTGTACAGGATGGAAATGAATATCGGACTACTGTGGCAAAGAATTTACAGTAGTGTAGAATAGAATTTTGTAGCATATAGTAAAGAATGGTATAAGAGTATAATAACTTTCTAGCATAAGAAAAAAATACGTGTCCACAGATACGTGGTTGAAATGTTTCTGGTCAAGGTGACAAGGAAGATCACAACTGTTATAGGTGATAACAACTGTTATACGTGATAATAACTGTTATACGTGCCGCGGGGGATACATCTTGAACCTCTGAGAGTTGAAACCGTCAATAATAGCGGGATTAAATACCCTTTTTTTTAAAGCGAATACACGTTAGGTTTTAATGGGGACAAAATTGATGAATGACATGAAATGATTTTCATATCTATTTAAATCTACAAAAAATAATGGCAGATACACACAGTCCCATTATAAAGATTCTGGCAGATACACACAGTCCCATTATAAAGATTCTGATAGATACACACAGTCCCATTATAAAGATTCTGGCAGATACACACAGTCCCATTATAAAGATACTGATAGATACACACAGTCCCATTATAAAGATTCTGGCAGATACACACAGTCCCATTATAAAGATTCTGATAGATATCACAATCCCATTATAAAGATTATGATAGATACATACAGTCCCATTATAAAGATTATGATAGATACATACAGTCCCATTATAAAGATTCTGATAGATACCACAGTCCCATTATAAAGATTATGATAGATACATACAGTCCCATTATAAAGATTCTGATAGAAACATACAGTCCCATTATAAAGATTCTGATAGATACATACAGTCCCATTATAAAGATTCTGATAGAAACATACAGTCCCATTATAAAGATTCTGATAGATACATACAGTCCCATTATAAAGATTCTGATAGATACACACAGTCCCATTATAAAGATTCTGATAGAAATACAGAACCACCTTTCATTTGTTTATAGATGACTGATCCCTTTAGATCATAGCCATAACCAGAGCATGTTGCAGGGTGATTGCAAGGTAAAATAACTCAGTACCTACACGCTATGATTAATGTCGCATTTCGTTGTGTGACTCACACAGCACTACCGACAGGTTGATACCTTGCGTTACACACACAGCACTGCCGGCAGGTTGATACATTGTGTTACACACACAGCACTGCCGGCAGGTTGATACATTGTGTTACACACACAGCACTGCCGGCAGGTTGATACACTGTGTTACACACACAATACTGCCGGCAGGTTGATACATTGTGTTACACACACAATACTGCCGGCAGGTTGATACATTGTGTTACACACACAGCACTGCCGGCAGGTTGTGGGGAAGGGGCGGTGGGTTGGGGGTGATAACGGCAGTAGCCTCTGACAATTTACCTAGTTTTTAAGGTGGAGTGCAACCTTTCTAAATAAACATTTGATAAAGTGAATAAACAGTTTATACATATGCTACATCTATACATAAAGATGCGATAGGTGCAAACGTCTATAATAAACAGTTTATACACATGCTACATCTATACTTAAGGTTGCTATTTTATAATCTTTCCCATAGATATCATAAATATGCTGCAGAGGGGAGAGAATCCGTGAGATCCAACCAAATATCTGCTGGAGCCAAATGTTACCAGTGTTGACGACCACAGAACACCGGCAGGTAACCGACTGTTTGTTATTGTCGCGGACGAGAGTTATCTCCACTGGTGACATGGATGAATCGATTGTAACGAGAGAGAAAGAGAGAGAGAGAGAGAAAGAGAGAGAGAGAGAGAGAGAGAGAAAGAGGGAGGGGGGAAGAAGAGGGAGAGGAGTGAGGGAGATAGAGAGAGGGAGGGAGGGATGACTGCAGATACTGAGAATATAATAATGGGCTTTTACTTGTTCACAGCAGATGGAGTTCGGTGATTCAGGAATCTCTCACACACAAAAAAAAAAAAATATCACACACACACACACACACACACACACACACACACACACGCACAATATGGCGCGGGCGACATTGTGGGGATAAAATGGGGAAGTGGTGGGTATGAAAATAAATCATGAATTTAAAAAAAAAAATGTTTTCGATGGTCTTTTTATAAAGAAAAATGGGTGATGTCGGTGATGTTGGTTGTGATGTATGTTGGTGATTTATGTTGGTGATGACGTATGTTGGTGCTGTTGGGGACGTTGATATCTTTCCTGTGTGATTACTATGGCAGGTTACCAGGGATTGTCAGAAAATACATAAATATTTATATTATGATATGTCACTGGCGTCGGAGCTTGTCCTCGTTTATAAATGAAGGCGCTGGACTAATATATAAATAGCGGTCAGCTGTTACTTGTCATGTCATTGATTTCAAGCCACGTGATCGCTTGTCATCGCTTGCCGGGCACACCCACAGAGAGCGAGGAGAGAGCGAGAGAGAGAGAGTGTGTGAAGGGATGTGGTCAAGCCTCTCACTAGTAAATTTTGACCAAATGATTTATTTGGTAGAGATCGCTGTCGACTCCGTCATGCTTGAACGTCAAAGAGAATGTATCGAAATGTTGAAAGAACAGCAACATGACCTTTCAAATGGAGATACAAATTTCATACAATCAAAATTATTTTAAATATAATCTTGATCTCTACATTTACCTGTTATTTTTTTCCGCTAAAACTTGTAATTATATTGTTATAAAGTTTAAGTTGTACGAAATCTATAAAATGACAATCTGAATAAATTTGAAAAAAAAAAAAAAAACTCGCTTCTGCTAGAGAACAAGATTTGAGTTCATGGCGACCAGATCACGTGATTCGGTGAATGCCATCAGACTCAGACCTGCCTGAGGGAAATGATGTGTGGCGGACACATGTTCATGGACAGTTGTGATCTTTCCTTCCTGGCCAAACATGATGGGTTGCGGTCGGTCAGTGCCTTCTCACACACAACATCGCTATCAAGGAGTCGACGTTTAAATGTAGACCAAAGGGTGGGGTGGGTGGGAGGAGGGGAAAGCCCCCAAGAGCATTAGCATGATACATTTTTTAATTATTATTATTATTTTTTTTTAATGGAGACATTATTGGGATTTCCCAAAACGTGAAAACAAGTACGTCCTATAAATAGAAATGTGTGTGTATGTGTGTGTTTGTGTACGTGTTTGTGTTTATTGCTCGATCATTTGACAACGGTTCGTTTCAGCTACTACTTAAGTTTGGAGACAATGAATCTCCTAACTAGAATGAATATCCTAACTAGAATGAATCTCCTAACTAGGATGAATATCCTAACTAGGATGAATCTCCTAACTAGAATGAATCTCCTAACTAGGATGAATCTCCTAACTAGAATGAATCTCCTAACGAGGATGAATCTCCAACTAGGAAGAATCTCCTAACTAGAGTGAATCTCCTAACAAGGATGAATCTCCTAACTAGGATGAATCTCCTAACTAGGATGAATCTCCTAACTAGAATGAATCTCCTAACTATGATGAATCTCCTAACTAGAATGAATCTCCTAACTAGGATGAATCTCCTAACATGAATCTATAAACTAGGATGAATCTCCTAACTAGGATGAATCTCCTAACTAAAATGAATCTTCTAACTAGGATGAATCTCCTAACTAAAATGAATCTCCTAACTAGAATGAATCTCCTAACTAGGATGAATCTCCTAACTAAAATGAATCTCCTAACTAGGATGAATCTCCTAACTAAAATGAATCTCCTAACTAAAATGAATCTCCTAACTAAAATGAATCTCCTAACTAGGATGAATCTCCTAACTAAAATTAATCTCCTAACTAGAATGAATCTCCTAACTAAAATGAATCTCCTAACTAAAATGAATCTCCTAACTAAAATGAATCTCCTAACTAAAATGAATCTCCTAATTAGGATGAATCTCCTAACTAAAATTAATCTCCTAACTAGGATGAATCTCCTAACTAGGATGAATCTCCTAACTAGGATGAATCTCCAACTTGGATGAATCTCCTAACTAGAGTGAATCTCCTAACTAGAATGAATCTCCTAACTAAAATGAATCTCCTAACTAGAATGAATCTCCTAACTAGGATGAATCTCCTAACTAGAATGAATCTCCTAACTAAAATGAATCTCCTAACTAGGATGAATCTCCTAACTAAAATGAATCTCCTAACTAGGATGAATCTCCTAACTAGAATGAATCTCCTAACTAGGATGAATCTCCTAACTAGGATGAATCTCTTAACTAGGATGAATCTCCTAACTAGAATGAATCTCCTAACTAGAATGAATATCCTAACTAGGATTGATCTCCTAACTAGGATGAATCTCCTAACTAAAATGAATCTTCTAACTAGAATGAATCTCCTAACTAAAATGAATCTTCTAACTAGAATGAATCTCCTAACTATCATGAATCTCCTAAATAGGATGAATCTCCTAACTAGGATGAATCTCCTAATTAGAATGAAGCGCTCAACTAGAATGAAGTTGTTTTTAGTCCCAAAATGTCAGTTTAGTACTTTTAGACCTATTTGCGCCTTCAGATCTATGTGCAGTCCACTCATATGCGTAATGTCATGAACGGACATAACAATCATATGTGCAATCTCATGTACGGAGAAAACGATCATTATCTGTAATTCAATAGTGTGAGCTGTTTTGTCGGAGTGTGAAATATGCGCAGAGGCAGTTTTGATGCAGCTTGACCGAATTCGATATTTTTATCGGAATGTCCAGACCGTTCATTGTCCAGCCTATCAATGTCTTCATCTCTCTCGTCATCATCATTGGGGGAGTAATCCACTTAAGCTGACCACTGAACGGCTGAATGGCGTCCAGTTAGCGGGCATGTGTCCACCCCACGACTCCGAGAGTACGTTGACCACTCGCCCCGACAACCCGTCACTTTCTATTAGCCGTGGCAAACAGGGGGGTGGGGGGTGGGGGGTCGTGGCTGGTAACAAATGTTAGCCGTCCCTCGACTTTCTCTCCCTCGGTTATTATTCTCTCGATGAAACGGCCAAAAAAAAAAAGGGGGGGGGGGGAGTAGGGTCGAAAGTCGCAGGGGACCCCTGTGGTTAATTATGTCCCCCATATGCTCGTAGACAAATTGAGACAAAGACGTAGCACAAGACGCTGTCACTGGCCGCTATCAATGGAAGACAACTCACCACGATGACCTCTGTTATTATAAAATAAAAACCTTAGCACCACGAACACCATAAGAGACAGATGAATGAAGGCTCTGTGAGGGAAAAACTCAACTCAAATATCGCTGTACAGATTAATCGAGAAATGGCGCTTGTAATTTTCCGACAGGCGTGTGTAGCGACATTTGCTTGCTGACCACTTGGTGTTTGTTTGGATTATTCTGCTTGTTGGTGCGAATGAGGGGAAATAATTCGGATAGTCTTTTTTTGTTTTCTTTCTTCTGGTCTGTCATAAATCACAAAGGCTGGCGAAATCTGGTCAAAGCTTAGTCACGAATAAAATAACCAACCTGGTCAAGGTTTAACCCCGAAGAAACAGACCAACATGGTCAAGGTTTAACCACGAAGAAACAGACCAACATGGTCAAGGTTTAACCACGAAGAAACAGGCCAACTTGGTCAAGGTTTAACAACGAAGAAACAGACCGACATGGTCAAGGTTTAACCATGAAGAAACAGATCAACATAGACAAGGTTTAACCACGAAGGAACAGACCAATACGGTCAAGGTTTAACCACGGAGAAACAGACTAACATGGTCAAGGTTTAACCACGAATAAACGTACCAACCTTGATCAAGGTTTAACCACGAATAAACGGACCAACCTGGTCAAGGTTTAACCACGAAGAAACAGAACAACCGTTTTTTTCCCCTCTTCCAGGTTTAATGAGCCCGTCGGCCGTCAGAAATTCCCCCAGCGATAAACAAACAAATTGACTCTATCAAGTTGTCATTTGGCCGGGGAAGCGCGCTTGTACACTTTCATGCCGTTGCTAAGCAAAGCCGGATCCAAGATGGCGGACCAATCAAAGAGGTCAGAGGTCGCAATGCTCCCCCGGCTTGCTCGCCGCAATGGTGACTTAATCTAATGAGGTCGTTTTTGCCTTTTGGGGACAGGGAGAGTGACGCAGCATGTACACCACAGGCTTCTGGAACATTCGAGACTCTCCTTTCTCATCGGATATGACAACGTGGCATAAATTTTTTTTATTAAAAAGCTACTTGTAGTAATCAACCAGGTTAAGGTAAATGGTTATAAAAAGCTACTTGTAGTAATCAACCAGGTTAAGGTATGTGGTTATAAAAATTTACTTGTAGTAATCAACCAGGTTAAGGTAAATGGTTATAAAAAGCTACTTGTAGTAATTAACCAGGTTAAGGTAAATGGTTATAAAAAGCTACTTGTAGTAATTAACCAGGTTAAGGTAAATGGTTATAAAAAGCTACTTGTAGTAATCAACCAGGTTAAGGTAAATGGTTATAAAAAGCGGGTTTTTTTGTTCCATAGCCAGCGACAGCAGTGTGTAAAGCAAAGAAAGTACTTGGGGTAAGACAGTTCAAGTAAGATGGGGGAAAAAAGGACCCACCGTGTTGGAAACTCTAGGACATGATGACGAATTAAGACAGTTGATAGTCCTCACTGTTGACACAGCCGCACACAGTGGTCGTAGTGGTGATAGTGGTGATGGTGGTGATAGTGGTGATGGTGGTGATAGTTGTGATAGTGGTGATAGTGGCGATAGTGGCGATAGTATGATACGTGAAGCATAACTCCAAAGATTGCATTATGGTGTGAGTTTGTTGGGGGGGGGGGGGCGGGGGTTCGGGGG
>CAXITT010001290.1:16304-52131 GCA_964033795.1 Lymnaea stagnalis | reverse complement strand
GGGGGGCGGGCCAGAGGGGGGTGCTTCGGAATGAGCGGCGCTTTGCAAACTATTATTTGACCAGAGTTTTAAGTGAACATTTAAGTGAACATTTAAGTGAACATTTAAGTGAACGTTTAAGTGAACATTTAAGTGAACGTTTAAGTGAACATTTAAGTGAACGTTTAAGTGAACATTTAAGTGAACGTTTAAGTGAACATTTAAGTGAACATTCCTACAAGATAAAAGACCACGAGTAAAACCTTGTGATGCACACAATGCGTGAATGGACTGTCACAACCCATGAATGAATTGTCATAACCCATGAATGAACTGTCACAACCCATGAATGAACTGTCACAACCCATGAATGAACTGTCATAACCCATGAATGAACTGTCACAACCCATGAATGAACTGTCATAACCCATGAATGGACTGTCACAACCCATGAATGAACTGTCACAACCCATGAATGAACTGTCACAACCCATGAATGAACTATCACAACCCATTTTAAAAATTTTAAAAAAAATTAAGAATGTGTTGATAAGTTTCGACGTACTTCCACAAATGGAGATAACTCATTTCAACTGAAATAATTGAGTAATAACTTCCCTTTAATGACACTCTTAATAAAGAATTGGTGTATTAAACGGGAGTATTTTGGAGAATAAGAGACCGTTCTGTTTTGGTTTGTGTGTGTCTGTGTGTGTCTGTGTGTGTGTTTTATGGCGGTCCTGTGTTCTGTTTGATTGAAAGGGAAAACACAAACTATTTTAAATGACACTATTGGAATAATACACTTCAGATAACATCTAAACATCACATTTGGATTTAAGCTGAACTTGTCGCAATTGCTCTTCTCGTGGTGTCAATGTCACACAATGCCACGTGTTTGAGAGGTTTGGTGACGTCACTTTATTAAATTGTGTCGTCTTTTATGATGCCATTCGAGTGACGTCAATTGTTCAGATGACTTGGTGTGCCAGAGAAAGGAGTCTCAGACGGGAGCGAGCTTCAGGCCGTGGAGATGTTTTCAGATTTTAGGAGCAGCCGGTGAATGTGTTGTGTAGCTGGGAATGCACACGATCAGACAATGACTAATACAGTGATAGGGAGCGCGGGGCTCAATGGCATGAGACGTGTACATAGCGGCGCCACGAGTGTCTCAGTTGTTACAATGGCGCGTCGTAAATGATATACTACCGTGTGTCGGTGCAACAGTACGGGGCTCTTTAGGACACGATATGCTAGCACACCAATCGCTAGCTCTGTACCGTGTCACGGCTGCACAGCCATAGCCAGCTCTGTACCGTGTCACGGCTGCACAGCCATAGCCAGCTCGATGTGCCACCATGTTAGTAAGTCAACATCCATGCACTCTGTATCCTCATAGGGTTTCTTTATCAACAGCAACATCTAGTTCTGTACCATAGTTTTTATATATCAGTGTCAACATCCAGCTCTATACCGTGGTGTGTCTGTTTCAATATCAACAACTAGCTCTAGACCAGGGTGTGTCTGTTTTAATATCAACAACTAGCTCTATACCAGGGTGTGTCTGTTTTAATATCAACAACTAGCTCTATACCAGGGTGTGTCTGTTTTAATATCAACAACTAGCTCTATACCAGGGTGTGACTGTTTTAATATCAACAAATAGCTCTATACCGTGGTGTGTCTGTTTAAATATCAACAACCAGCTCTATACCATGGTGTGTCTGTTTAAATATCAACATCCAGCTCTATACCATGGTGTGTCCGTAACAGTATCAACATCCTAACTCTTATTATAGACTGATTTTTGACTAAGAATGAGAACTAAACCAGGATGACCCAGTTTCTTCATTTCTAAAGTAAATGTAGTTCATCATAAGCCCAACCATTAGCCACGTGACCCACAGGGCCAATGGATCGCTCAGTCACTGCACCCATAAATCTATATGTATACGTAAAACATTATTTCTTCACAATTGATTTCAACTTTGACTTTGTCCAATACAATATCTGATGTCATCCTATGACGAAAACAGTAAACATTTCTGTGTGTCGTCATGGTTACTGTCCCACCTTTGAAGGCATCAACAATGACCACCTTTTGAGAAGGTAAAAAAAAACCTTACATAAATGAGTTGTTGACACAACAGTGAGACAGTCCCTTGTTGTCGGCCGTGACAAAGCCGTGGTTGGGCCGCGCGCACTGAGCACAGGCCTAAAGTCGGTGTCCACCACGTTTCATGTACTCATGATAGTGAACATGACAGGTTCAGTTCAAATAAGTTGACATCAAATGCCAACATAACCATAGCATGAGACATAAGACAGGTTAAGCCAACATTTCAAATGCCAACATAACCATACACATAGACCAGTTCTGTCAAAATAAACTGACATCAAATGCCAACATAACCATATCCATAGACTGGTTAAGCCAACATATCAAATGCAAACATAACCATAGCATGAGATATAGACAGGTTAAGCCAACATTTCAAATGCCAACATAACCATACACATAGACCAGTTCTGTCAAAATAAACTGACATCAAATGCCAACATAACCATATCCATAGACTGGTTAAGCCAACATATCAAATGCAAACATAACCATAGCATGAGATATAGACTGGTTAAGTCAACATATCAAATGCCAACATAACCATAGACATATGACTGGTTAAGTCAACATATCAAATGCCAACATAACCATAGACATAGACTGGTTAAGTCAACATATCAAATGCCCAACATAACCATATGCATAGACAGGTTCAGTCAACATATCAAATGCCCAACATAACCATATACATAGACAGGTTCAGTCAACATATCAAATGCCAACATAACCATATGCATAGACAGGTTCAGTCAACATATCAAATGCCCAACATAACCATATACATAGACAGGTTCAGTCAACATATCAAATGCCAACATAACCATATACATAGACAGGTTCAGTCAACATATCAAATGCCAACATAACCATATACATAGACAGGTTCAGTCAACATATCAAATGCCAACATAACCATAGCATGAGACATGGCGGTTGTCAGGTTGTTTTATTATTGTTTTTTTTTTTTTTTAAAACATATCCTGTCAGTCTAAGTTGTGCCTGTGTTAGTTACAAACATGGGCGCCCGCAGAAAACTTTCTAGGGGGGGGGGGGATCGATTAACTTTCCAGGAGGGAGGCAAAATTTTTTTAGTAATGTTTTAATTTAGTTTTAATTTACTGTAGCGTATTTGTATGGTGAACGAACGGACAGGACATCAGCTTAGTTACTCTCTCTTTATTTTCTCTTTACTTTAATAAATTTTGTGTCTATTTTTGTCTAAAAAATGTTTATCCAATCAATCCAGGGGGGGGGGGCAAGTGCCCCCCTTGCCCCCACCTGCGGGCGCCCATGGTTACAAAGTTAAAAATTAACAAATACAATGAAGAATGTTTTGTTCATTCTATTAGTGCAGGGATTGGCATCATGACGTAAGTGTAAGATTAGGATTTTTCATTATGAAGTGGCTTTGTTTACATTGAGCCCGTTTTATTCTTGTCATTTGCTCTTTCTTAGTTTTAAATTAATTACATTTAAATTAATTACACGTATATAAAAAACCATTCTAATTTCCATTCACCTTAGATTGATTGTTTATTATAATGTATTTGCCTTCAGATACACACTATGTTTGTTACAGTTAAAAATGAAAAGGACAAAAACCTACAAAATTATTATTTTTTCCACAGCATTCCCACAGCTTTGGCATATAAGCATATATCAAACTGTCACCACCACCACCCCCCCACCCCCCCCCACACAAATATTTTACTACCCAGAGAAAAAAAAATAACTCTACTATGATAGTGATAGTCGTAGTTATTTGACAATAAATATCCAATGCATTCTGACTGAAAGTTGACACCCGCTGTCGTGCTCTCCTTAACTATCATTGACCATGGGCAAAAATTGTAAATGGTTTTTTATTTTTAATTCAATTTCTTCGATAAAGGTTTTGACTTGTGAATAACTAGTGATGATGAAAGGTTTTCCGGAGCGCAAATAATTAAAATCAACACAGTCACAGTCTAATAAGTTTTTGTTGAAATTTACAAAAATAATTTAAATCACATATAATAAGATATAATTTTATTTTTTTTTGGTTTCATTGTACCCTAAAAATTTTTTTTAAAGAAAAAAAAATTGATAAAAAAAATAAATAATAATTTAACCCTTAGCCACCTATGCCTACTAAGCACGTGCAGGTAAGCTGGCCAGTTGCATGGCAATAACAAATAGAAATATGTCAAGTCAAATGTTGACAAACTTGACAAACATTCCATATAACAGTTCAACGGTTACGGTTGACAATAAGTTTCGTTATGTTTAGAAGATGGTTATCACTCCTGTCATGGGCTCAAATAATTTGTCGTCATGACAACAACAACAAAAAAACAAAAAAAACGGCCACAAAGTAAATAAAAAATAAAATTATTTTTGTTTAATCTCGAAACTATTTTTGATTGTTTTAAAGTTGGATGAGATATTATCTCGTAGTTTTTATTTATAACAAAAAAATTGTATTAATCAGATTTATTTAACTTTTTTTTACATAGATTTTGAAATGTTGATTTGTATGCTTTTAAAAAACAAACACATTATTTCTTACACGCACTTCTTCAGTATTTTGACATAAATAAAATTGGAGAAATGATCTACATGTCCATGTTTTTTAACACACCACCATTTGTTTAAGCCTAACACACAGTGTTTAGTTTGGAATAAAATCCAATGACCAATTCCGTCATCCTTATTAGTCAGAAATGTGTCATGCCTTACATTACAGCGCGTGAATCGCAATGCATAAATTAATGCTACTAATTTTTTTTTTCTTCTTCTCCATAAGAAGACTGAGAAAATGTAGGCCTATTTGTAATTGTAAGAAATAAAATTATTTGATTTCTTTAAATCCTCCAACCGATGGTTCTGCAATAGTCGTGTATGATTAATCTCTAGCCCCAGGCCAGCTGGCCTACTTTTCAGATCTGGCGATTCCAATGCACGGCATTACTTTATTTCGCTAATTAACAGCAACAAAAAAAAATTCATATAGTATTATTGGTCAACACAAATCAACACTGCAGCCTCAATTCGGCGATGTTACGGTCATGTAATTTTTGTTGGTAACACGATGCGAAATAATGAAGCCTACCGTTAGTGGTATGATGGTTGGCACACGGGCCGATCTCTCGGGTCAGATATTGTAAACAGCGGCAGCTTGTGTTGCAAACATGGTGGCTCGTTTGCGGAACTAATGAAAGCGTGATTGAGAGCCAAGGGGTCATGGGTCAAGGGATAAAAATAAATCATTTCAACAATTAAACCCAATGATTAAGGAATGTTCAGTTTGAACATAATTTCTTGCATCCATTTAAAACAACAACAGTTACTGTCTTGTTTGCGGTAAGTATAATATTGTCATCGCTGGGGTTGTTGAACGAATATAAAGAATGAAAAAAAAAAAACAAGCTTACTGTAGGGGAGTAAATAATCCGATATGCTTACGTCACATAGGTTCCACCGTGACTCATGATTCTCCGCCCCTGCTCGGGGGTGCCGTTACATCATCGCCGGGAACCTCTCACAGATCTTGTCAATGCGCCGACTCACAGGGTTTGTCAATCGCTCGTAGGCTGTTGTAAAATTCGATGAAAGTCTCCAAAAAAAAAAAAAATGTTGTTGTTTTTTCTTTGTTTTGGCCAACCCAAAAGATAAAACTTTCACAACGTGGAACTCCTGGCTGGATTATTGTGGCGAGACCGGATCAAGACAACACCAACACTTACGTCTCGATCCTAGTCTAAATATGGTGTTGTTTGACTCTATTTGACACAAATCCTAGATGACTGAAAATCACGACCATCGTTTTTTTGACGGATAAAACGGGGGGAAAAAATCCGTAAACGAAATCCTTTTCATGAATCTTCTTTATTTTTTAAATTTTTATTTAATAACCAGAATTCCTGAGTTCCTGGTGTAGATCTGTTTAAAGCATGTGTGAAACGGTGGGCAGTGGAGAAAGAGAGAGAGAGAGAGAGAGCAGGGGGGCCCCACTGGTGTTGTGGTAGCCGTTCACCTTACCGTGCCAGGCGAGGGGCTCAAGTTCCATTGGCTGAGGCCGCCCCATCCCCCCCCTCAGATAGCGTTACCCGCGTCGTGCCTCTTACACATGTCTCCATGACAACCACGTCAATCAAGAAACCCGACCCGCCGAGAGGCGGACGCTCGCAGAACCCCACAACGTTAACCGTGCTATCGACCACTTCGTGTGTGTGGGGGGTGTGGGTGTGTGTGGTGTTGTGTACAGTCGTCGGATTCAAAGCTCGTTCTGTTGTTTGTTGAAAAAGTTTGTATTCCTCGATGGCCACGCGGCCTTTCGTGGCCTGATTGCGGTGCATTACTTTCTACAATATAAATCAACGGTCCTCAGTTCTTTGACCACAGTAGTCCCCTGAAACCAGTGGTGTGACGCCACTGCGAGAGCCCGGCTTCCCGCTAACCTGCAGCCCTTCACCTGCTCAACTGTTGTTTCACTTGGTTTTTTTTTTCTTTCTTTTGTGTGTGTGTATATAAATATTAAAATATGAAGGTTAAAAAAACAATGTTTTTTCCTCAAAATTACCAACCGATCTAAGTGTGTGAAATGTTAAATGAGTTTGAATCAGTGCTTAGCTCATGGAGTCTACATAAAAGCGCTTGCCCCTCCCCCCAACCCACCCAATCTTCTCGCAGTAATATCGTTACAGACATGGAGATACGTAAAGCTTCCCCAATCACTTCAATTACACACGTTTTTTTTTTGTTTTCTTGATGGGTAATTGCATTATTTCCTCTTTATCCGTGCACCCTTTGTGTGGTACGTTTCGTTGTTGTTGGTTTTTTTCAGACAGAAAATGAAAACTGAGATTGTAAAATACTGAGTGTGCGCGGGGCAGAGAATATATCCATAGGCAGACATGGTCTGATGGCACAGAATATATCCATAGGCAGACATGGTCTGATGGCACAGAATATATCCATAGGCAGACATGGTCTGATGGCACAGAATATATCCATAGGCAGACATGGTCTGATGGCACAGAATATATCCATAGGCAAACATGGTCTGATGGCACAGAATATATCCATAGGCAGACATGGTCTGATGGCACAGCATATGTTCGTAGACATGTTATGGTCTGACGGCACATAATATTTTCGTCCACAGGACGTTACAGGACCATAAGAATATCTCGACGCATAGTAATAAGATTATGAATTATTGTACACCAAGTAGATGCACCACTAGCAGACACGGTGTAGAAAATAATATACAGTGTATAATAAAAGAACAATACAATAGTATAATCACCCATTTCATTATGATTTAGTTAAACTAACGCGAGTCTTATATTACATTTTTTTTTTCTAAACTGCAAACAGTTTTTTAAAAAATCCGTTTTACAACGCACAATTTGTTTCGGGTACTTTCACAAAGGTCAGTGCAAATAACCGTCAAGGAATATGGGAACAAAGTTTGATGATTGACCACCAATACTTGACTCTAAAATCCGGTTTGGATATGCCGCTAACAGTAGACGGTAATTGTGCGCCAAGATTTGATGCGTACATCTATCAAAATAAAATGTCGATAGTTGCAGGTTCTGTGACGTCTCCACAACGTCTAGGACGTCTCCACAACGTCTCGGACATCTCCACAACGTCTAGGACATCCCCACAACATCTAGGACATCTCCACAAAGTCTAGGACATCTCCACAACGTCTAGGATATCCCCACAACGCCTAGGACATCTCCACAACGTCCAGGACTTACCCACAGCGTCTAGGACATCTCCATAACGTCTAGGACATCCCCACAACGACTAAGTCAACTCCAGACCAAAGAGATTTTAAGCCCCAAAAGTATGGACCAAGGGGGTTAAAAACAGCGTATTGATAATTAGTTATATCCGACAGGTTCTAATCACAAGTGCTCCTAAAACATGCCTGGCTTTGAACTGCACAAGTGCAGGTAAGTGCAAAGTAAAACAACACACATAGCCAAGACACCCACCCAAGCTGGTCTGACAATGACGAGGCCGCCGGTGCTGTCTTTGGGGACGGAGAGAGGTTGGGGGGGGGGGGGGGGTTGGCGTTGGGGTGGATGGAAGGGGGACGTAGTCACGACGTGAACAAACACATCGGACCTCTTGCGGGGGGAGATAACCCCGGGACAAGAGGCCATTTTTACTTCAAAAAAATTTTGAAATAGCCAAGACACCCACCCAAGCTGGTCTGACAATGACGAGGCCGCCGGTGCTGTCTTTGGGGACGGAGAGAGGTTGGGGGGGGGGGTGGGTTGGCGTTGGGGTGGATGGAAGGGGGACGTAGTCACGACGTGAACAAACACATCGGACCTCTTGCGGGGGTAGATAACCCCTGGACAAGAGGCCATTTTTACTTCAAAAACATTTTGAAAAGAGGTCCAAATGTTAGTCGACGGCAGCCCGCTCAAGTATTTTTTAAGGTGCTCGCCTGACGGAGCAGACGTCAAGCCGTTGAGTTTGTTTGAACACGGAAGGAAGGACAAGAGGCCATAACCAGGTTTACCAGGTGGGGGTCCACACCACCCACCCCCCCCCCCCCCCCCCCTGTCTTTATATAAATTTCCATTCATATTACTGCAGAAAATGGCGGTCGGAGAACGCTGCTTTATCCTGTAATGACGTGTTTCACGGCAAATTTAGTCCACTTCAGTTAGGAAGGATTTGGGATTTTGGGGGGAAAGCAGGGGGGAAATTGGCTAGTGGCTAAAGACTCCTAGTGTGGAGGGTAAATAAAAATAACTAATATAAAGAGCAATGATAAAATTAACACTTTTCTCCAAAGTTAACCGTTGAAATGACCTAAATAGACTAATCTATGACTAGATTTTCAAAAATACGGTTAAAAGGCAATGACAAGGTTACCGCCACCCAGCTGACAAGTTGCAGTAGCACTCGCTTCGAACAACAAAGCAAGTGGAAGTGGCGAAATAGCGCGCCTAATGACAAGCCGCGTAGGCGATTAGCCGGACGGGGCGCCTTTGTGAACCCGAATATCGTGTTATGGTCAGTTGTAGCCGTAACTCTAAAGGTTAGTGTCCTTCCCGTCGGACGACCGGACATCGGTTTCTGTCCTGCGGTGGGTGTGCCCGACAATTGTAGGACACCGAGTCGGCCAGTCGTTGCCAGACCCGGAACGGACGGAGGATCATAGCTTTGATCTCGGACCGATACGACACAAGGCAGATGTTTCTCTTCCGTGACTTCTAAAAGAAGTGAGATAGGATTATCCTCGAGCCGCTAGGATGGTGACAAAAATAATCCTGAAACAAGATCCGTTCAGGCGTGAATGAAAAGGACGGGACGTTGTCATGGACGCTTCGACTAAACCCCTACCTAAGCACGTAAGACAAAACAAGACACGAGAAATGAGGATAAAGTTAAAACTGATGCGTTCAAAGATTCTGATCAATCTTAAAAGCTCTCAAAAAGTAGTCTCTGTTTAGAAAACGGAAGTGCTCTTCTCGTAACGGAAGTTAATTGGTTCATGATGAAAACGGTCCTCGTGCGTTGTTTAGTTGAGGGCTCCATCGCGGTTCAAGAATTTAAGAATTATTTATGTAAAATTGAATTTATTAAACAACGAAAAATGAGAATAGATTATTGAGGGGAAATTGAGGACTGCTAAAAAAAGAGTAGTTGGACTGACTCCACGTGGTGATGCTGTGCCGAATATCTGAATAAATTTGTTTTCATTCTTCACCCTGGCTAGTGAATTAGTGCAAGAATGTAGGGACTTGATGGATACATCTGATGTTCCCCTGTGTTCACCTCCACAGAAATGGGATGAGTTCGGGGTTAGGGTTAGGGTTAGGGTTAGGATTAGAGTTAAGGTTAGGGTTAGGGTTAGGGATGGTTTGGTTTGTTCAATGTCACGAAGATGTTCAATAAACCTACCACACAGCCATTCTTTTAGACTCTCCCATATAACAGAAGCAGCATCTTCGAGCAAAGGATCACAAATATCAAATTTTGGCTAATACATGTGATGACCCTTTCGGTGGTAAATGTCCTCTTAAGGAAGCCAATGTGTTCAGTTTCCAATACAATACATTGCAGGCAATTTTTCCTTTAAGCTGCGCGGCCGCGCAGCTATATCTCACAGACGCCACGCAGCAGTTTTGAGTATCCACGCAGCAGTTTTGAGTATCCAGGCAGCAGTTTTGAGTATCCACGCAGCAGTTTTGAGTATCCACGCAGCAGTTTTGAGTATCCACGCAGCAGTTTTGAGTATCCACGCAGCAGTTTTGAGTATCCGCGCAGCAAATTTCCCTGTAAGTGTGTGTTTGTGGACTGTAAAATTTTGCACACAAAAAAATTGATGTTGTAAAAATTTGCACACAACCGTATGATTATGCACACGAATCAACAAACCTTAGAGGGAACATTGATTGCAGGTGCAAGTAAACAACTACTACTTGAACCTAGTTTAGTCCCAACTTGACAAGGTTGGGCTCGAAAGCGACTGTGAACCAGAAGGTCCCCAAGAATTTATCCGGTCTGACGACAGTACGTTGAGGGGATGACAATAGCCTGTTAGTGTCGGGGTCAGCAAACAAAACATGGGGGGGGGGCGGTAGGTAAAGATACGTTTAGTTAGACCCTCCAACTCTCCTATCTCTTCAACTCTCCTATCTCTCCAACTCTCCTATCTCTCCAACTCTACTATCTCTCCAACTCTCCTATCTCTCCAACTCTCCTATCTCTCCAACTCTCCTATCTCTCCAACTCTCCTATCTCTCCAACTCTCCTATCTCTCCAACTCTCCTATCTCTCCAACTCTCCTATCTCTCCAAGACTCCTATATCTGTTATCTCTCACAAGACTCCTATCCCTACAAGACTCGCAACTCTCCGACACTCCTATTTCTCCAAAACTCCTTTATCTCCAAGACTCCCTACTCGCCAAGACTCCTATCTCTCCAAGACAACTATCTGCCCCAAGGGCCCATATCCTTATTGGAATCAGTTGTTCCCCCTCCCACCCCCCCCCCAAAATCCGAGTGTACACAGCGCTAGTGGGTGTAGCTTAATCCCCCCTCCTGGTGTAGGTTGTCCTCCCCTGGCTAATTCCCCCTATTGTTTATATTTACAAGCCGCTAATACGCCATAATCTACTGAGTAAACATCGGTCTTGACCTTTCGGGGCGGAAACGGTGAGCGCACTTCCAGTATGCTACTGTTGGCTCTGGCTGAGAGAGACCTGGGATACCTGGAGTTAAATCTCCTTTGTTGTTCTTATACTTAATCTAAAGAGCAAACCACCTTTTTTTTCTTTTTTTTTTTGCTGAGGTGCCAGTCTTGTGCTTGGGGTATTGAAGGTGAGCTCCCTGTCCATAAGTCGAGCACTTGTGGGTATTTGAGCAGTAGTGTATATCAGTCTTGTACTTGGGGTATTGAAGGTGAGCTCTCTGTCCGTTAGTCGAGCACTTGGGGGTATTTGAGCAGTTGTGTATATCAGTCTTGTACTTGGGGTATTGAAGGTGAGCTCTCTGTCCGTTAGTCGAGCACTTGGGGGTATTTGAGCAGTAGTGTATATCAGTCTTGTACTTGGGGTATTGAAGGTGAGCTCTCTGTCCGTTAGTCGAGCACTTGGGGGTATTTGAGCAGTAGTGTATATCAGTCTTGTACTTGGGGTATTGAAGGTGAGCTCTCTGTCCGTTAGTCGAGCACTTGGGGGTATTTGAGCAGTTGTGTGTATCAGTCTCTTGCACTCTGGGTTTTGTAGGTGAGATGCCTGTTTGGCCTTGCTTTGTACTTAGAGTATTAGTGTCTTGTACTTTGGGAGTTGTAACATTTTATTTCGGGTATTGTAGTCTTGTACTTTGGTATTGTAGTTGTAGTCATGTACTTGGGGTATTGTTAGCGAGCTGTGGGATATGTCAGTCTTGTACATGGTTATTGAAGGTGTGCTATAAGTTGGTCGGGTATCTTGGAGGTAGTGTGGGTGCGCTATCTGCGGGTCGGGTATCGTGTGGGTATTGTGGGTGAGCTGTCTACGGGTCGGGTATCTTGGGGGTATTGGCGTAGAGATGCATGGAGGCGTTTTAACAGTCTTCAATTACACGTAATATATGACGTGTCTTTAAATGTATAGGGCGTTATCTAAAAAAAAAATAATTGAAACACGAAAGAGACTGTAAAAAGTATTTTTAAAGGCTATGGGTATTACCGAGTGGAAGGATGTGGGGCTACACGCCCTTTGTGGGCTTTACTGACATGAATGATGATGATATTATTATTTTTTTTTTCTGAATGGTGTGAATAGAATCTTGTCAGTATTAACAACACAAAATGGTTCATATTCGGGATATCTCATCACGTAGATTAAACCCTGTACCTCGGCGTTAGATTTCGGGATCGGACATTCAGACAAAAGGCTGAGCGAGAGAAAGACAAAGGAAGAAGGCATAAGCGTATTTGCCATTGTTTACCCGTGCCGTCAACATGCCACGGGCGATGACGCGAGAACAGCGAGTAGATGAGTAGAAGGAAATGGCTTTATCGTTGAGATGGGGAGCAGATATACCGGAGAAATCAGCGACTTTATCGTGGAGACATGCTCAGGGACTTGGTGGAGGTAGGTGAGGGAGGGTGAAATAAATATCAAGTGTGGAAAGAGAGGGGAGGAGGCCAGAAATAGAGAGGGAGAAAGAGAGAGAGAGCGCAATATTTAAATCATTTGTGTACAAATGTGTGAGTCGTACCAAAAAAAATTAAAATAGAGGATGTGGAGAGGGGAGAGAGATGGGGTGAGAGATGGGGTGAGAGATGGGGTGATAGATGGGGTGAGAGATGGGGTGAGAGATGGGGTGAAAGATGGGGTGAGAAATTGGGGTGAGCGATGGGGTGAGAGATGGGGTGTATGGCAGTGAAACTGGTAGATGGTTGTTTAGATTAGGACTACCGTGTTTACGGATGGATGTTAAATGGATTGATGGATGGGTTCAGTGATTTAGAGTCATCCACACAATATACTTTTCATCTTTCTGTTTTTGAATGATAAACTTGTCAGTCCTTTTATATGTGCGTATGGATTGTTGATTTTCACGTCAATAAATGGTCACGTAGGTGATTGGATTGGATGACAAGAAAATTGGATATTGATACATCTCTAGGTTATCGATGACAGATGAGTGGGTTGATCAGGAACCTGAACGCGACCGGGTGGTATTTGTTGACTGCGGACGATATTGAAATGGATTTATTTAGGATAAAGATGAAAGTAATTATAATATTAATTAGAAGACGCAGAACAGCTGGACCATGTCGAGTACCATTAACTCTCCCAAATCTGTGTTTAATAACGACGTCCATTTACAATATCGACCTATAGTTATTTAATTGATTATGTTTTCCTCTTGGGATAACGGAAAAAAAAAAACAACAACGAAATTTAGAGATTATTCAATGGCTTCGTAACGAAAAGACAATCAGCTGAGGAGTGGGGGCTGACGTGGAGCGGGTCTGACAAATTTGACAGAGTGGCCCGGTGGGCTCCACTGTGGTACTGTGTCAATATTAGACTACCGGGTGCATCGTTTTAACAGGGGCGGGAACAGGAAACAAGTATTAGGGTGGCGGGGGAGCCACGGCCTGGAGGAAAGGATGCACGACGGACAGAGAGAGAACATGACATGACAGAGAGAAAGAGGAAGAGAGAGAGAACATGAAAGAGAGAAAGAGGAAGAGAGAATATGAAAGAGAGAAAGAGGGAGAAAGGGAGAACATGGCAGAGAGAGAGGGAGAGAGACAGCGTGGCAGAGAGAAAGAAGGAGAGAGAGAGAGAACATGACAGAACGAAAGAGGGAGAGAGAGAACATTGCAGAGAGAAAGAGAGAGAGAGAATATAACAGAGAGAAAGAGGGAGAGAACAAGACAGAGAAAGAAAGGGATGAAATAGAAGGAGAGAGATAGAATGGTTGGAAAACAGAAAGAGACAGAAGAAGAGAAGAAGGAATGAGAGAGAGACAAAAGAAATGACTTTATAGATAATAAGAGAGAGAGAGAGAGCGACAGATTGAGAGACAGATTGAGAGACAGATAAAAAATAGGCTTGGAGAGAGTCGGAGACCGGAAACTGACGGAGAAGGAGAGAAATGGGAAAGATTGGGGATTTAGCTCTGTAAGCGACCGTGGGAACTTTCTATGTAATAAATGTGTAACAAACAAAACATGTGACCTATCATGTTTAACACAACAAAGCACGTGACCTATCATGTTTAACACAACAAAGCACGTGACCTATCATGTTTAACACAACAAACCACGTGACCTATCATGTTTAACACAACAAAGCACGTGACCTATCATGTTTAACACAACAAAGCACGTGACCTATCATGTTTAACACAACAAAGCACGTGATCTATCATGTTTAACACAACAAAGCACGTGACCTATCATGTTTAACACAACAAAGCACGTGACCGATCATGTTTAACACAACAAAGCACGTGACCTATCATGTTTAACACAACAAAGCACGTGACCTATCATTTTTAACACAACAAAGCACGTGACCTATCATGTTTAACACAACAAAGCACGTGACCTATCATTTTTAACACAACAAAGCACGTGACCTATCATGTTTAACACAACAAAACACGTGACCTATCATGTTTAACACAACACAAAATTGTGTTAAAAACGTGTTCAAACATCAGGACACCTTACCCCCATGATGTTAATCATGCGTGTACAAAAGTTAATATATTCCCATGTCGTCAGTTATGTGTGTGCAAAAGTTAACATATTCCCATGTCGTCAGTCATGTGTGTGCAAAAGTTAACATATTCCCATGTCGTCAGTCATGTGTGTACAAAAGTTAACATACTCCCATGTCGTCAGTCCCGTGTGTACAAAAGTTAACATACTCCCATGTCGTCAGTCCTGTGTGTGCAAAATTTAACATATTCCCATGTCGTCAGTCCTGTGTGTGCAAAAGTTAACATATTCCCATGTCGTCAGTCCCGTGTGTACAAAAGTTAACATACTCCCATGTCGTCAGTCCCGTGTGTACAAAAGTTAACATACTCCCATGTCGTCAGTCCTGTGTGTACAAAAGTTAACATATTCCCATGTCGTCAGTCCCGTGTGTACAAAAGTTAATCCATCATGCCGTTATCAGTCATCTCCAGCAAGAAACAGAAAGCAGTTGTAGCGCGCCGCCACCGAGGTCGACCTGTTAGCTGATTGGTCAAACCGTCACTACGACTCCAAGCCAACACAGTCTTTTCGGTCTGTTTATTTTAGCGGTGTAGGTTCAGTTGACTGAAGTCAAAATTGTTCGTGATCGGACTTAATTTTTTGACGGCTCGTGATGAGTTTTTGCCAACTCACAAATTTTTTTATTGGTTACATTCGGTTGGTGTTAATCATTGATTGGAAGGGGATGTGGTCGCACACATTTTAGAATCACTTCAGATTAGTATACGCGACCTGATCCTGGCATCAGCACAGAAACCTTCCTCTCCCTCCCTCCCCCCCCCCCTAACAGGGGACCTTCGCCTTTTATAAATAAACCGTCGTTCATATCAAGGGTTCTCATTATTTTTGAGAATTTTTAACGAACTTAGAACTTATTTCACCTCCCAGGAATTTAAATTGGACCGGGTATCGGATATCCGCACTTCTTGTTTTATACCCGTCCTACGTGCGCATACCATCTGGAGCAATGGGAGAGCTGCGTCACAAGTTTGAGAATCACCGAATCTGTATGAAGCTATGATTAGCTTCATGGACCTCCTCCTGTCATTTTGTTTGGAGGTTGACGACGTTGTGTACCAATGACCAGCGTCTTGAATGGATGACTTTGTATGTTAAAGATTCTCAGGGAGTCAGTACAGAACTCAAATGTTGATGTCAGGACTTGACATATATGAGCACTGTGTGGGGCGGAAAGATATTCATGTAGGCATGTAGCGGCTTAATTTTTTTTTTTCGGTTCAGCCTGGGGCGCAGATCATGATGATATCTCAGAACTCGCTAGGCAATTAGCTTAGCGCATATATCTCAAGTCATTAGCACATATCTCTTAAGTTTAGCTCACATCTCTTAAATTTGGCACATATCTCTCCTGAGTTTGGCACGTATCTCTTAAGTTTGGCCCATACCTCTTAAATTTAGCACATATATCTTATGTTTAGCAAACATCTCTTAAGCTTAGCGCATATCTTTTCAACTTAGCACATATCTCTTAAGTTTAGCACATATCTCTTAAGTTCAACCCATATCTTTTAAGTTTAGAATAAAATTTTCTAGTTTCTACAAATTACGTTAATCGTCTACTTTCTTCGCCACCTAACAGAAAAAAAGGTGTCAGCGTTTTGTATTTTTTGCGGTGGACCAAGGGATTTTAGTCGATATGTTTTCTTGTTTTGTCTTAAGTTTTGGTACATGGTGAGACAGTTGGTCGTAATAGGTGTGAGATGGTATGTGGTGAGACAGTCGGCTGTTATCCCATTTGATTTTTCCTTCTCAGCATGAATGTCCTTTTAATCTAAGGTGGGGGGGGGGGGGGGGGTCTGTTTTTTTTTGAAAGGATTTTAAAATTGGTTTTATAAATTAGAGAAAAATTTTTTTAATTTCGTAAAACGAAAAACGAACGGTTCCCTAAAAAATTTTTTTTTTTTTTTTTTTTTTTTTTTTTTTTTTAAATTTCAGGTTCCACCTGACAGGTGGTGTTTGGAAGACCGAACCATGGACCACGTGACAAAGTGTCAGGGCCGGTGACGCTGTACGCCGGACAGTGTCCATTAGTTACGGCGATCTTGATGGTCAGTCGGAGCCGCCCAACAGCTTTGTCGTCGTCCGCGCCAAACAAAAAGGTCACGACGCGATACAGATCGGGGTATTTTCACGACGTGACACCGGGAACTCGCCCGAGCGGTGTAGGGCGGTGTACACCGAGAGGATGTCCGTAAAATTGTTCAGGTTTATATTTCATTGCCGCAGCAGACCAGTGCGAGGGACCGGGGTAGCATTTAATACCACGGGTTACTGGAAAACCTATAAATATGTCACGTTTACACTAAAGCGTCACGGTGGACATATTTAGAGGGACATAAATATAAATGGCCTTTAAATATATTGAAAGCGGCCATCCGCTATGAAAAGTGTGCTTCCTTGAACATTTGAAAAACTGATATTTCATAGTTCGTAACAGCAGTGATACGATAATACTCATTGTATTGAAAAACGTATTTTTAATGTAAGATTAGAAGCTTAACGCACAATTGTAAGTTGTGTTTATTCCACATTGTGATTTTAGGACAGTGCTAATAATACTACGGGGTCAGCTGTTCACCGGCGAGGTTCTAGTGACACCCATTTTCAAATATCCTCTTCAATACCAGGCACTGAAACGTTGTGAATCCCCTCTGTACATGACTAGGAGCCCGAACGATCAATACATTGATCGAGGGCCGTTAAGATATAGAAGAAGTAGAATTAGAAAGATCACCTTGTCTCAAGCTACCTTTAAGAACACAGACAAACGTGTCTTTGACCCAAGGACTTTGGCGATACAAGTGCAGCAGAAAGTCTACATGAAATACCACTGTCCTCATACACTACACTTCTAGCGTGAGCATTTATTCGAAAGTTAACATCTCCATAGAAGACAGTTGTTAACTTCTCCATAGGAGACAGTTGTTAACTTCTCCATAGAAGACAGTTGTTAACATCTCCATAGAAGACAGTTGTTAACTTCTCCATAGAAGACAGTTGTTAACATCTCCATAGAAGACAGTTGTTAACTTCTCCATAGAAGACAGTTGTTCTAACTTCTCCATAGAAGACAGTTGTTAACTTCTCCATAGGAGACAGTTGTTAACTTCTCCATAGAAGACAGTTGTTAACTTCTCCATAGAAGACAGTTGCTAACTTCTCCATAGAAGACAGTTGCTAACTTCTCCATAGAAGACAGTTGTTAACATCTCCATAGAAGACAGTTGTTAACTTCTCCCTACATCATCCACGCCAACGGCCAACCGCTCCACCTGAGGCATAATTCTAAACTCTCCACCATTGACTAACATCTTGGGGGTTGTTCGCATATGTCAACAGTTATCGTCTTAACACACTCTCGGCATGTTGAAAAACGAGCGCTTAAGCTTACAACCAAATGTCCCAACATGGCCATGAACAGCGCCGAGCCGTGTCCGCGAATTCCATCATGCCGAAGTCAGGAGGCACCGCTCGCTTTAAGAAAAGTCGAGTTCATCTTGTCTCGAGCCACTGGCCGAGTCAATATTGCCCCACCGGCTGACGGTTTTGTTCGGGGCTTCAATGAAGTGTACCCTGGAAGGACCGGAGGTTGGGGGAAATGAAAACACTGCACCGGTCGCTAACGGCCAATTAAGAGTACATCTAATCCCCATCTAAACATGTCAGAATTAGACCAAACCAAAAACTCAGATCGCGGGCGGTGTTTTTGGCTGTTTAGCAGAGTGAGGTGAGACAGTCGGTCGTAATAGGTGTGAGTTGGTATGTGGTGAGACAGTCGGTCGTAATAGGTGTGAGTTGGTATGTGGTGAGACAGTCGGTCGTAATAGGTGTGAGTTGGTATGTGGTGAGACAGTCGGTCGTAATAGGTGTGAGATGGTATGTTGTGCCCTTCGGAGAAGGGTTAGCTTATCTGGTTTGCACCCCTGTTCTGTTACGACCAGCTGAGATGTGTGAATGGGTAATGGCATGACCAATGACTGAAGCAGGTTGTGTGACAGCTTCTCATTGTCAATGACATGTTAAGGTCGGTAGAAAAGCTGGAGGACTTAAATGAAGAAGGCAGTTGAGAGAGCGTTAAATGTTTGCGAGGGGGTACGAAGTTAAGTTGCCAGAATATCTTCATGTATTTTAATTTATACAGTTACATTGCCCATCGACAGAACAGAAGGCCCTCTTAAGAACAATTTCCTATCGTAAGAACAACAGGCCCTTGTAAGAACTATTGTCCCTCGTAAAACTATTGGCCCTTGCAAGAACTATTCACCCTCGTGAGAACCATTGGCCCTAATAAGAACTGTTGGCCCTCGTAAGAACTAATGCCTCTTGCAAGAACTATTGGCCCTCGTAAGAAATATAGGCCATCAGAAGAACTATTTATCCCCGAAAGAACTATTGCCCCTCGAAAGAACTATTTCCCCTCGTAAGAATAATTGGCCCACGGAAGAAAAATTGCTCCGCGTATGAACAATTTGCCCCCGTGAGAACTATTACCAATCTTAAGTCTTAAGAACAATTGGCCTTTGTGAGAACTATAATTGGTCCTCGTGTGAACAATTTGCCCTCGTGTGAACAATTTGCCCTCGTGTGAACAATTTGCCCTCGTGTGAACTATTTGCCCTCTTGTGAATTATTTGCCATCGTGAGAACTATTGGTCCTAATAAGAGCAGAGTGTAAAAACATGACGAAACCTTGGGCCACATATCAGGGTCAAGTCACAACAAAGTCTGCAAGTGGGATTTGTTAATGATCCTCTCCTGATACCGCACGCTCAACAACAGCCCCTTGCAGCATTGAGAAATCGAGAGCCACGGCTAGGGCCAGGGCGAGGGGCTAGGGCCAGCCTTTTCCTTTCTTGGCTTGCAATGAAAACAAAACATAAGCTACTTACGTAAGCCACGAGTGCGATCGGTGGCGCTATCCTGTAATGAGTATCCTATTTGTTTAGCCCGCCCAACTCCAGAGTCCAGTAATTCAAGCCAGTTAAAGAATGGTGAAGCTCCTCACAACAATGGCACACGGTCTACTGTCTCAGACCATCCAATAGCACCTCATAATAACAGCACACGGTCTACTGTCTCAGACCATCCAATAGCACCTCATAATAACAGCACACGGTCTGCTGTCTCAGACCATCCAATAGCACCTCACAATAATGGTACACAGTGTGCTGTCTCAGACCATCCAATAACAACTTCACAATAACAGCACACGGTCTGCTGTCTCAGATCATTAAACAGCACCTCACTGTAATGGCACACGGTCTGCTGTCTCAGACCATCCAATAGCACCTCACAATAACAGCACACGGTCTGCTGTCTCAGATCATTAAACAGCACCTCACAATAATATCACACGGTCTGCTGTCTCAGACAATCCAATAGCACCTCACAATAACAGGACACGGTCTGCTGTCTCAGATCATTAAACAGCACCTCACAATAATATCACACGGTCTGCTGTCTCAGACAATCCAACATAGAGGGGGGTGGGAACGAATATCTCCACCAACTTTTAAAAAAAATATATACAAATCCACACCACGTTCCTTCATGATTTTGACCTCGTCTCTCACAGTTCGGAGCACAGGGTACAAACTGTTCTGTACAAAACACACAACCACCCCCACAGACACAGCCACACAGACATTTGTCGTGTGTTCTCGTGTGAGTTACTTTCTGTTCAGCTCCCGGCACTACACAGCGGGAATAAATCCTTTATATTTGCACTCACCCCCCACCCACACACACACACACGCGCGCGCACGGGGAGGGGGTGGGTGAAGGTAGAGTCCGTGTTGTGAGAACAGACGTGAAATCCCCACCATCCCATCCCTCCCCCCCACATCCCTCACCCGAAACCATTCTATAGTTGCTTTTTTTTTTTTTTCCCACTACCTTCTTCTCTCGTTCACGAAGAGGTCGTAGAGGCCCGGATGAAGATGCCAGACAACCTGGAATTCCCGTTAGCGGGGGGAGGGAGAGAAGAGAAAGAAAGAAGAAAAGAAAGAAAAAAAAAACTCGTTCTCTTGAAGATTTCATCGTGCATCAGTTGTTTTTTTTTTCCCACTACCTTCTTCTCTCGTTCACGAAGAGGTCGTAGAGGCCCGGATGAAGATGCCAGACAACCTGGAATTCCCGTTAGCGGGTGGAGGGAGAGAAGAGAAAGAAAGAAGAAAAGAAAGAAAAAAAAAACTCGTTCTCTTGAAGATTTCATCGTGCATCAGTTGTTAGGGTGAGAGATTTGCTCAGCTTTGTCACAGTGTGAGAGATTGGTGGGAGTTTTACGACCACGGCCAATCAACGGACGCATAACACAGAAACGCTCATCTAATCTAACAATTGGATTTGTTGCTGTTTTTGTTTTTTTGGTTGTTATTTTTTGTTAAAGTCAAACCTATGACGTTAATGCTGGATGAATAAGATAACTTACTTTTAAAGAAAAGAAGTTCAATAATTGATGAAATGTGTGCGCCAGATAGACATAACTCGTCGCTGGTGTCAACGCGATGACGTACAGAGGGGCGGTCAGGGAAAGGATTACAGTTTGGTCAGAGATAAGTTGAATCCTTTGACATCAACGCCAGCAGGTTGATCAACGAATTCACGCGTTTTGTTGACGTCAGTCAAGAGTTAAGATTAAGATTTAAGGTTAAAATAAAAGTTAATAAGTCCAACCCCCCCCCCCCCCCCAAGCTGACCATCAATGGCCTAACAAAGACTGATGCGAGGCCTCTTCGGATGGTTTGAGATTCGCATACTGACACCAGCACCAAGCTTGTCGGCTACTGTATCATATTTTGATTTCCATGATAAGCAGTAGCTGTCATGCACAACCACACACTTCCTTAGCTATCTATGCCCATATGTGCAGCTACACTTCCTTAGCTATATAGCTATGCCCACATGTGCAGCTACACTTCCTTAGCTATCTATGCCCATATGTGCAGCTACACTTCCTTAGCTATCTATGCCCATATGTGCAGCTACACTTCCTTAGCTATCTATGCCCATATGTGCAGCTACACTTCCTTAGCTATCTATGCCCATATATGCAGCCAAACTTCCTTAGCCATGCATACCCCGATGGGTAGCCATCCTTGCCTAGCTATATGCATAAAAAATGTGCAGCCATCCATGATTAGCTATAATGCTATATGATCAGCCATCCTTACTTTATCTCTTTAAGTATCACGATAAGTTCATCTATCCAAGATACTTCTACACCATCAACGATCAAAAGCCAACGATGGTATCTTACAAAAAAAACGAAGCTGTTGCACCAACATTACCCCCCCCCCACACACACACACTTTTTTTTTTACAAAATTGACCACCTAAGTTCCCCCCCCCTCCCTCCCAATGTCATGAAAAAATGTTTAAACCCCACATCCACATTGCCACATACACTCCACTCATACTCAAACACAACCTTCTTACATTCGTAGGCAAGCAGTAAACTGCCCCCCCCCCCCGGGCCTCTAACTGGTGTTTCCCCAGCAGATGTTTCACAAATGTCTTTATCCTAACCCTCAACCTTTGCATGCCGTCGTGAGCAGGGGTCTATGGCTGCCTTGGTATAGAACAAACTGGCCGTCAGTGACACTAGACTACGTCAGTAGGATAACTGACTGTTAGTGTTTCTAGACCACGGCATGTAGGATAACTGTCTGTTAGTGTTTCTAGACCACGGCATGTACGATAACTGTCTCTTAGTGTTGCTAGACCACGGCGTGTAGGATAACTGTCTGTTAGTGTTTCTAGATCACGGCATGTAGGATAACTGTCTTGTTAGTGTTTCTAGACCACGGCATGTAGGATAACTGTCTGTTAGTGTTTCTAGATCACGGCATGTAGGATAACTGTCTTGTTAGTGTTTCTAGACCACGGCATGTAGGATAACTGTCTGTTAGTGTCTCTATAATGTAGGATAACTGTCTGTGGACCTGCAGCGCCAGTAGGATTACCGACTACTATAGTGGCTTTAGACAACGTCTGTGGGACAGCCGTCTGTTTGTGACTCCAGCTCCGTACTGCACCCCTGGAATATCTTGCTCTTGACTGTTTCATTTCATTGTTGTCAATGACTCCAGACTGCGTCTGACCGCACTGTTGTCTCCAACTCATCAAATCGCCTGCTTCTCGACTGGTTCGGTGACTTCTCAGATCCTCTTGTCTTAATCTTAATGTATTCCCCCTTTCTTTTTCCCTCAGTCTACTTTTCATTCTTTATTCAGTACATCTCTCTTTATTCCATTGGTTTCTCTTTAATTCTTTGTCCTCCAACCCCCTAATCTCCCCTACTGCCCTAAACGCCGAAACCTCCTTATCTCCCTTTTCTGTACTTTCCTTATCACATACAATCAGTTATGTAATCTGGCGATAACTTTTTTTTGAAGTCTTCAATTATTGTTATATGTAAAATACAACCGTAATTCAGATGGATATATGGATAGATTAATGGATGTATCGATGGATGGGCGGATACATGGTGTTTTCAAAATACATCGTCAGAACATACGTCCTACTGCCCTGGAGCCCCCCCCCCCCCCCCCCCCCCCCCCTCCCCCCCCCCCCTCCCCCCGCCCCCCCCCCCCCACCCCTTTCCGAGCCCCTCTGGACCCTCCCCCCCCCCACCCCCACAATGCCTCAACCGTCTCAGAAAGTTGCCCCATCCATTCCCAGCTCTGGTCACGCCGTGGTACAATCGAGTTCCCACACATGAGAGTGCTGGGAGACGTGATAACAGACGGTTTGATTGACGGCAGCAGTGTGTTTATCTGGGACGTCTAACTTGTTGTTATTGCTTTCTGTTTTTTCCCTGTTTCTCAATGTTTTTTTGTTGTTTTTTTTTAAATTTTATTTTAAACAGCAATATTTTTTTTTGTTTTGAGCTGTTGAGCCGGACAGCCTGTTGGTGGATTCAACAACATTTAATTAACCTGAATAAATAAAAATTATGGGAGCTTTTACATTACAATGCTTACTTATGGGAAAGAAGCAAAGGCTGATGAAATCATTTTTACCATAGTGATCATTAAGAAGGAAAAAAAAAAATCATATTTGTAGGAAGATATATAGCATTGAAATGTACACATTGTTATGGAAAGCTACAATTTTTAAAAATGGTCATAGTGAACTGTTGGAAAATTTAACCATTTAAAACAATCTGTTCGCAAGGAGATCTGGTATTATTGTGAGATGAAGTCACTGTGTATTTAACGAGCCCTCTAAAACCTACACGTAAATTTGATATGCATAAAACAATGGTATTTTTCAACAAACTTGATATGCCTTAAACCAGCGGGTCTCAACCCGTGGGTCGCGACCCCCTTTGCCTTTGAGGGGTCGCGTAAGGCCATTGGAAAACACATATTTATGAAGTAGCAACGAAAATAATTTGATGGTTGGGGGTCACATAACATGAGGAACTGTATTAAAGGGTCGGGGCATTAGTAAGGTTGAGAACCACTGCCTTAAACAGTGGTGTCTTTCAACAATCAATGGATTTCCAAACGGCAAAACCAAGATCGGTTAAATTTATTACAGCTACGTCCCACACCCGTTTCTCTCTCACACACACTCACACGTACAGACTTTCTCTCACACACACGCACAGACTTTCTCTCACACACACGTACAGACTTTCTCTCACACACACGTACAGACTTTCTCTCACACACACGTACAGACTTTCTCTCACACACACGCACAGACTTTCTCTCACACACACGCACAGACTTTCTCTCACACACACGCACAGACTTTCTCTCACACACACGTACAGACTTTCTCTCACACACACGTACAGACTTTCTCTCACACACACGCGCAGACTTTCTCTCACACACACGCGCAGACTTTCTCTCTCACACACGCACACACTTTTTCTCTCACACACGCGCAGACTCTCTCTCACACACACACGCACAGACTTTCTCTCACACACACGCACAGACTTTCTCTCACACACACGCACAGACTTTCTCTCACACACACGCACAGACTTTCTCTCACACACACGTACAGACGTTCTCTCACACACACGCACAGACTTTCTCTCACACACACGCACATACTTTCTCTCACACACACGCACAGACTTTCTCTCACACACACGCACAGACTTTCTCTCACACACACACGCACAGACTTTCTCTCTTACGCCCACAAAGGGTCGGAGAGGGATTTTTAAACACATTTTTTGTTTAAAATTAAGCGAATAATTATTCGCAGATCTCGTCCGATGAAAACACGCGTGAACTTGTCTCGTTTGTTTTATAGCGAGAGTGACATCAAGCAGAAGCTGAAGACCTCGTGTTGTTAACAAACATGTCTGATGGTTCTCGGATGTTTCCGGCAGCCAATGACAGATGGCCGATCCGTGGGTATGTTTTCAATTGGTTAGATTTGAAAGAGAAGAAAAAAGTGATGGAGGAGTTGTGTTGTGATATGCTGGAACCGTGTTTGAGCTGACCGTGTTGTGGATCGAAGGGTGGATGGAACGGTGGACAGGGTGGATGGAAGGGGCGGAGGGAATGGTGGATGTTAGGGTGGATGGGATGATGGACAGGGTGAAGGGAATGATGGATGGGATGAAGGGGCCGAGGGAATGGTGCATGGGAGGGTAGATGAAGGGGCCGAGGAAATGGTGCATGGGAGGGTAGATGAAGGGGCCGAGGAAATGGTGCATGGGAGGGTAGATGAAGGGGCCGAGGGAATGGTGCATGGGAGGGTAGATGAAGGGGCCGAGGGAATGGTGGATGGGAGGGTAGATGAAGGGGCCGAGGGAATGGTGGATGGGAGGGTAGATGAAGGGGCCGAGGGAATGGTGGATGGGAGGGTGGATTTAGGGGTGGACGGGTTTGATGGAGGGGCGGAGGGAAGGGTGGTTGGGAGGGAGGGTGGACGGAGGGGCGGAGTGAAAGGTGGACGGGAGAATAGATGGGTGGGTGGACAGAGTGGATGGAGTGGTGGAGGAAATGGTGGATTGGAGGTTGGATTTAAAGTGGACAGGGTGGATGAGTGGCGGAGGACATGGCAGCTTGTATGGAAGGGTGGATAGAATGGTGGACATAGGGCTAATGGAGGGATTGTTGTCAGGGTAGATGTTATGGTGGATAACTGGGTAAATGGGATGATGGAGGGTAGGGTGACATGCACGCAGTAAATAAAGTAAGACCTAACAGCAGCAACCATTAATCCTTACAAAATGCCGCAAGCAACTTTCGTTTGACTTTTTCTTATTCACATTTTTCTTTTAAAAACCTTCATTTGATGTGTAGGCTAGGAGGTGGGGGTGGGGCGGGAGATGGGGGGTGTGAGGGGAGAAGTTGAGATTGTAATATGGCGGGATGTGTGGCGTTTATGTGCGAGAGCTCTGGAATTATTGTGGCAAGTCCAAAGATCGTGTGTTGGGGTGGCCACAAATCAGGCGATTCGCTTATCTCCCCGTCATGCTTTCGCAAATTTACGTCGTTTCCGCTACAAGCTACGCCGATAGCTAATCGCGCCGGACTTACGCATGCGCATAACAAGACGACAAAATGAATTGAGATTGGGGTCAGGGGTCACACACGTGCTGTAAATGTGAGTAGACTCTTTTTATAAAAAAAAAGGGGGGGGGGGGGAGGAGTGACTGACGTGTTCGTGGTGAGAAGGAAGAGCCGTACGTTAAGTCTACTGTGAGTTAAGTCTAAGGTGCGTTACGTCTACGGTGCGTAAAGTCTGCAATGCATAAAGTCTGCGGTTTGAGGGTATTGGATGAACATCATGCCCTTCCCTACAGCCGTAACTGCTACCAACAAGGACAACGTCATATTTTTGTTTTTTTACACCGATCATGTTACGTGCGGTCGGGCACCGAAAAGAGACATTAGTGTACTCACCATCAGCTTTACCAACGTAACCACTGGATGGAAACGCTGACAGGCGGTGAAAGTTCCCTGAAAGAAATAGAACAAAAATCGAATTATATATATTTTTTTTAAAATGTTTGAACAAAATATGACTAGCAGGTTTGGGGGCTGGGGTAGGGGGGGGGGGTCTGGGTTGGAAACTCTTGTTTTGGCTAAGGTAAGTGTTTGAGGGATTTGTTTTTTTTTTTGTTTTTTTGACAGGCGGGGAAAGTTCCCTGAAAAAAATAGAAAAAAAATCGAATTTTTTTTATTTTTTTTAAAATGTTTGAAAAAAATATGACTAGGAGGTTTGGGGGGTGGGGTAGGGGGGGGGGTCTGGGATGGAAACTCTTGTGTTGTCTAAGTTCAGTGTTTGATGGATTTGTTTTTTTTTTGTTTTTTTGTGGTTAATTTAATGTCGTATTGTCGAATGCAAATAAGGTTTTCCCTTATAAGTGTTAGGCGTGTAAGGGTCAAGTAGTATGATATGAATAAAAATAGATTAAAACAATATGTTGGTAGGTTATTCTCTACTTTTTAAGAGAAGATAAGATAAGATTCTTTTATTGATTCAAACAAATGGAAATGCCTCTTTGATTCCTTTGTACATTTTCAGCACATAAATAAAGCTATTTGATAATTTGAACACAAGACTTCTACATTAAGTTATTTCACTGGTGACAAAAAAAAAAAACAACAACAAAAAAACAGCCATTCAGTGAACTGTCTTAGCCTTCTCAAGGACTTATTAGTTCTCATTTAGATTTGTGACTTCTGGGGGAGCACGCTGGTCAATTCGTACAGATTGGGGAACTAAAGATTTTTTTTATTTCTTTCAGTCTTCGCCCTGAGAGAAAGAATTCGCTATGAACAGACCGATGTTAAGCATCTGTGATGAATTCTGTGGGATGTAATCATCGAAAATGTCCTTAGCTTTACAATGGCATCTTTCTTCCAATAGTTCTTCTCGTGAAGTATGTTTAGTTTGTGTTATGTTCCTATGTATAGCTTTCTGGAGTAGTCTGTTCATTCGGTTTTTA
This sequence comes from Lymnaea stagnalis, assembly GCA_964033795.1. Lineage (NCBI taxonomy): Eukaryota > Metazoa > Mollusca > Gastropoda > Lymnaeidae > Lymnaea > Lymnaea stagnalis. The sequence goes on along the minus strand of CAXITT010001290.1, from coordinate 24,341 downwards.
ATATCAGTCGATGAATTTCCATCTTATGTGATATGAGTCAATCTGATATAAGCAAGTCACTCTGATGGTAGGGATTTGGTTTGACTTTGCATATTTTCACATGATAGTAGTTTTAGATATTTTCAGGTGTGGACGGTGTAGACAATGTCCAAATAAATTCTTGCTAATTTTTGACTTTGTAAGGCGAAACGGAAGCTCACCGATTGTACCACTGATTGTAACAACAATTTTAACACCGACTGTACCACCGATTTCACCACTGAATAGTACCACTGGTAACGCTCATTGTTCCACTGATTGTGCCATTGTCTTATATTTCGCTCTTCGGGCACTGGTACACTCTGCGGCGTCATTATGAAAAGTTAAGTTGTTCAAACTGAGGTATGTGCCATACCGGGGAGATCAATCAAATATGCCAAGAATCAACAAAATTGGGGTCAAATGATCCGTGACAAGTGCAAATGCCGACACTGTCTCCTCTAAAGGATGAGCTTGTACTTCAACGGAAGTGGGGATTGGGGGTGGGGGGGGGTCATCGTGTTAGCGGACAGCAAGTGTTGTCTGTTGACAGTTTCAACCGTTGTGTACTGGGTAACGAAGGTGAGGGAAAGCGGGGTGGGGGGTGGGGCGGGCGGCATTCTGACCAGAGAGCTCTCATCCTGGAATTCCACTCTTGGGGGTGAGTGCGGCATACCTAGGCATAGCAAGGCTTGAGATTCCCCCGGGGTAAGTGAGAAGACACAGCTAGCTGCACGCTATTTCTGGGATGTCATCCACGCCTTGGGGGGAAGAGTGGGATCAGGCGGTCCAGTCAACTTCGCTTATGACGAGGATTAATCCAATATATGGACAATGGATAAAAGCAACTTATGACGGGGAACAATTACTTATCCTTAAATTCAAAAAAATCTTTCCATAAAGTTATAATATTGGTGCTAAACGAAGACTTGGACATGTGTCCAGTTGGAACGATATATATATATATATATANATATATAGACAGTGAGAGACAGGAAGGGGGAAGAGAGAAAGGGAGAGTGAGAGAACGGGGGAGAGAAAAGTAAAAGGAAGGGACGGAGATAGAGATAACGGGAGAGAGGGGGGAGAGAGAAGGGAAGAGAGATATAGAGAGCAAGGGGGATAGAGAGAGAAAGGGAGAGAGAAAGGGAGAGAGAAAGAGAGAAATGGGATTAGAAAGAGAAAGAGAGAGAGGGAGATAGAAAATTAGCAGGAGGAGAAAGGGACAGAGAGCGTTACGATTACCATAAAAGGGAAAGGGACCCAATCTTTCTTAACTGTAGATTAAATACACAAGACAGTAGACTATTACATATGCCAGAAATATCTAAACACAAGGAGTCTCGCACAGTAAGGAACACATCGGTTAGCTGCACAATACAATTATATCTGGCTACCAGGTCAAGCAAAGGGATACTTAATTGGACGCCTTTTCTGATTACCGGTCTTGAACTTGCCAGGAGTTATTGCCGCTAGCATCTCTCTAAATTACCGGCCCATTAATAAACAAGGGAGATAAGTAACGACAACGATCGATAACAATGAACATAAACTGAAAACCCGTAAACCTATGATATGAATGGGTTACCTCCCCCAAGTTTCATTCTTGATTAGCTCCCCCTGAACTATCCTAGGACTAGGATGAACTATCCTAGAACATGGATGAACTACGCTGGAACAATTTTGGACTACCCTAGGCCTATGGATGGACTGTCCTAGGACATAAACATGGGAAACTATCCTAGGAACAAGATAACACAAGTTGTTGTTGTTTTAACCTGCTTCTTTGCGTGCACGTCAGACCTACCATGTCGGGCCTAGGATTGGCGGGCCTAGCAATGGTGGGCCTAGGATTGGCGGGCCTAGCAATGGTGGGCCTAGGATTGGCGGGCCTAGCAATGGCGGGACTAGCAATGGCGGGCCTAGGATTGGCGGGACTAGGGATGGCAGGCTCGAGATTGTGGGTCCAGGGATGGTAGGCCCATGTATGGCGGGCCTAGGGACGGCAGGCCCACGTATGGCGGGCCTAGGTATGGCAGGCCCACGTATGGCGGTCCTATGGTGGCGTCTAGGGATGAACTCGTTTGATAAATACTTCAGTTTTTGTATAAGCACACGTCGAAAGAAATTTTGTTTTAAACTTTTTTTTGTGTGTGGTTAAAATAATACTAAAGGAATCGCTTTGTTTGGTGTTTGTTCTCGAGCATTATTCCTGCACAGAAAGAATTCAAATTCCTCCAATCAAATCCCAAGCACCGAAGACATCGGGATCCTGTCCCTGGGATTCTGGGCGGGCGTGCTGTTAATGCTTGAAATGGGAGACACGCTCGTACACTGTACACACATAGAGGCACGCTCGTGTACACACATAGAGATTTGTTTAGTCCCAAGTCCCCCCCTCCACCCCTTACCACCATATACCACCATATACCACCCCATACCACTCTATACCACCCCATAGCACCCCATACCAATCTATACCACCCCATAGCACCCAATAGCACCCCATACCACCCCATACCACTCGATAGAACCCCACACAACCCCATACCATCCCATACCACTCTATACCACCCCATAGCACCCCATACCACCCCATACCACTCCATAGCATCCCACACAAGCCCATACCATCCCATACCACTCTATACCACCCCATAGCACCCCATACCACCCCATACCACTCCATAGCATCCCACACAAGCCCATACCATCCCATACCACCCCATAACACCCCACACAGCGTTACTACCGAGTTGACCATCATTTCAACATATGTTTACATGTAGAGTTGCTAAGGTTTGAAGATGGACAATTTGAGTGATCACACCCAGTGCCATGCCGAGGGAGAAGAAGCATGCAATCGACGCCCCTCAAAATGGAGGGGAAAAAAGTTCCGCTCGGGGCGGACACGTAAAAAGTTGATTTAGGCGCCCCCTATCTTTGAGAAGTACATGTTATTTTATCGCTCCCTTAACCCCACCCTTTGCGCGGCACTGGTCATGTCTGTAGTGACGCCCTGTTTCTACAGGCAAGATGCACAGCGACGCCCTGTTTCTTTAGGCAGGATGCACAGTGACGCCCTGTTTCTACAGGCAGGATGCACAGTGACGCCCTGTTTCTATAGGCAGGATGCACAGTGACGCCCTGTTTCTACAGGCAGGATGCACAGTGACGCCCTGTTTCTACAGGCAGGATGCACAGTGACGCCCTGTTTCTACAGGCAGGATGCACAGTGACGCCCTTATTCTACAGACAGGATGCACATAAAGCGACCAGAGAGTGTGATTCCGTCAACAGTCGATCTTCAGTGATCGATGCCACCCACCGCCACCCCTCCCACCCCCCACCCCCTTTTGGGTCGGACCACCTCCTGACTTAGGTGGTATTGACTGATCCATCATCCATCATCAGATCGAGTTTCCAACCATTTGAAAACATCACATCAAAGCGGTGTTCTTGTAGTGGAGGCCCTCCACCTTGTGGGGGCTAGTCCCGTCTCGTGGGAGGTTCCGGAGGTGGTTGGGGGGGGGGACGGTAATAGCGCCACTCTCCAAACAGCAGTACTTAGTTGTGCCAGACATCGCCGTCCTGCGTGGACGATGGTAGAACTCTCCAACTAGATAAACTATGACACAAATCTCAGGACCAAACACGATCACGTGAACCCATCAAACAGCTCCGGTGCCCCCATCCACTTATGTGTGCCGTCACTGTGTGGGGCTGTGTGGGGGTTGGTTTTCAAGTGTCGTCATCTTCTTTCCCGCCATTTGCTATCGTTTAGTGGTTCGTTTTTTTAGGGATTACGAAATTATTTGTCTCCGAGTCGGCAAGAACTCGATTCAGCATGATGTTATGATTATGTGTCTTCGAGTCAGCATGGAATTGTGTCTCAGCGCCAGCATGAAATATTTGTTTCAGAGTCAGCATGAAATTATTTGTCCCAGAGTCAGGATGGAATTATTTTGTTCTAGCCCAGAGTCAGCATGAAAATGATTGTCTTAGAGTCAGCAAGCCTTATCAAAGCTCCTCAAACTTATGGTGGCCCCTGGATTCTCAACAGGACCTTGGAAGAAAGATTTCACGATTATTTCCCTTGTCCCAAAAAAAACAACAAAAAAACCATCATGGGGAGAAAAGCATGAATCATATGCCACACGATTCTCTCCCTTGGCTACGCGCTACGCTTCCTGCCGTGGCGTGGCACAATTCTGTCCGCCATTGTTAGCCGACTCACTCCTTGAATACTTCTCCTGCCTTTTCAAGCCGATTCTTACACATTTTGTTTCAATATCTTCAAGTTGAACCAAATAAAATTGTACTTGTTCCGTAACATGCCATCAGTGTCCACACTTTAGCAGCACATTGGTTACATTTACGCAAGCTTTTGGAGTTGTTACTAACGGGAAAAAAATTATTATTTTTTTTCCGTTATTAAAAAACTTGAAAACTGATAGGCTGACGCGAAGTTGGCGCGAGATGACTGACAGCTGAAACTCCAACCAATAGCAACGCAGAAGGTTCCCGGAGCTTTAATGCGTGCTCTCATTCGATGGTTTGTTTGTACGGTGAAAGTAATGACAAACAAAAGGGGGAACCCCTTTCAACTCGGTGGTCGGGGGGGTCGATTCAATGGCCGATCTTTAGTTTCAAGCGTGCAGGGGGCGTGGGGTTTGGGGGGGGGGGAAACGGGACCGGGGGACACGGGGAATTGAATGTTTTTTAGCTTCCCTGTGTATGTCGGAGGGATTGCCGATCTTTAGTTTCAAGCGTGCAGGGGGCGTGGGGTTTGGGGGGGGGGGGAAACGGGACCGCGGGACACGGTGAATTGAATGTTTTTTAGCTTCCCTGTGTATGTCGGAGGGATCCGGTCTGTGTAAACTTCCCTCCCACTCCGGGAGTGGAGCACGAATCTAATCCCCAAAACTACATTAACACCACCGCGCTACCGGTAGTTTGAAGTAAAAACCACATCTTGAGTTTTAAAAACATGATTTTTGTTGTTGTTGTTATTGGTTTCATATTAATGAATGAGTGGTTAATGGTGGAGGTTGGTATTTTCTCTTCAACCGTTATATTGGAATAACTCAGCTACTACGCTATTGCTTTTCAACAGTAGTTACTTAACTTTGGACCGAAAGTTTTCAAGCAGATCTGACCCCATTTACTGCTTGATTATATACAGTAGTGGATCTGACCCGTCTACGTAGTGGATCTGACCCGTCTACTGCCTTATTTTACAGTGGTATATCTGGCCTATCTACTGCTTCATCATATCGTCAGTAGTGTTGTAGCACACTTGCTTGGAATTGGACGCTATTATTTTATTTCGGTTGAATGTTTTATTCCAATTGCACGCGTTGTATCTGAAGTCTTAAGAAAGTATAACGTGGTATAGCTCCATCATCCCAATTAGTGGGATATAGAAAGATAATATAAATAAATAAATATGTATGCATACACATCTATCTATCTATCTATCTATCTATCTATCTATCTATCTATCTATCTATCTATCTATCTATATATATATATATATATAACATGATAATCAGATCAAAGTGAGTGTTGAGGGAATAATGTACGCATGCATGTTTTAGAACTGTACACAAATATGTCTTAGGTTACTGACATTTTGGCACTAGTAATATTTATCGATTTATTTAAAGTAACTGATTGTAAACGTCAAACATATAATTATAGCTCAATCACTCATACTATCTAGTACATATACAAATCTCTCAGACAATCCAGTACATTCACAATCACTCAGACTATCTATATTCTATGTAGCGCAGCATAAATAGTGTGTTCAAATATTGCTATTGAGCTTCTCACATTCACACATGTCCATTTGTCCAGCACACACTTCCTCGTGTCCATTTGTCCAGCACAGACTTCCTGGTGTCCATTTGTCCAGCACACACTTCCTCGTGTCCATTTGTCCAGCACACACTTCCTCGTGTCCATTTGTCCAGCACAGACTTCCTGGTGTCCATTTGTCCAGCACAGACTTCCTCGTGTCCATTTGTCCAGCACAGACTTCTTCGTGTCCATTTGTCCAGCACACACTTCCTCGAATCCATTTGTCCAGCACACACTTCCTCGTATCCATTTGTCCAGCACACACTTCCTCGTCTCCATTTGTCCAGCACACACTTCCTCGTGTCCATTTGTCCAGCACACACTTCCTCGAATCCAGTTGTCCAGCACACACTTCCTCGTGTCCATTTGTCCAGCACACACTTCCTCGTGTCCATTTGTCCAGCAATGACTTCCTCGAGTCCATTTGTCCAGCACACACTTCCTCTCTATATTTCTAAATCTCGAACTAAAATATTCAGTAGGTGTTTTGTCCAACTCACTCACTCACTCACTCACTCACTCACTCACTCACTCACTCACTCACTCACTCACTCACTCACTCACTCACTCACCCACCCACTCACTCACTCACTCACTCACTCACTCACTCACTCACTGTATTTTTTATAAAAAGAATATTCTCAAACCAAGCTCAAAATCACTCCTATGTATTTCTCCCACAAACTACACACGTGGATAGTCTCACTACACATACGAATAGTCTCACTCACTACACATGTGGATAGTCTCACTACACATAAGAATAGTCTCACTCACTACACATACGAATAGTCTCACTAGACATAAGGGAATAGTCTCACTACACATAAGAATAGTCTCACTCACTATACATGTGGATAGTCTCACTACACATAAGAATAGTCTCACTCACTACACATACGAATAGTCTCACTAGACATAAGGGAATAGTCTCACTCACTACACATAAGAATAGTCTCACTCATTACACATAAGAATAGTCTCACTCACTACACATGCGGAGAGTCTCACTACAAAGGACAGTCTCACTATACCTAAGGGAATAGTCTCACTCACTAGACATGTGGATAGTCTCACTACACATACGAATAGTCTCACTCATTACACATAAGAATAGTCTCACTCACTACACATAAGGATATTCTCAATGTGCATAAGGATAGTCTCACTAGACATAAGGGATTAATCTCACTAGACATAAACGAATAGTCTCACTCACTGCACATAAGGATAGTCTCACTAGACATAAGGATGGTCTTACTAGACACAAGGATAGTTTGACTATAAGAAGAACAGTCTTAATAAACATACGGATGGTGTGAAAAGACTTCAATGATAAGATCTTCAGACATACTAAAAGTCTCATCTATCATGATACAAGGTTATCCCGTGTCTATCTCCTTATAGACATAACGATACTATTGCAATGGGTATAAACAAGATACAATCACTTGTGATCACATAAGATACAACAAAAGACACAAATTTATTAGACCAAACCAGCGATAATCGTATAAGATGTGACCAGATTTTAGCATTAAACTTGTAACTTATAAGAAACCAAATAAGATACACAAACAGTGATGATCATATGAGGTAAGTTCAAAGATAATCTTATCGGGTATCACAGATGATAATCCCAGCCAAACTGATTGTCTGTCTCAAGCATTACATCAAAGATGTATCTGGTACGTTTGTTTGTTTGTAAACATTTTGTCATCATTTCATTTCAATCTCTATCACTTGCATTTATTTTAATTGTGTGCGTACGTTTATCTATCTTCGTTCCATCTCTCCATCTCGTGCTTATCCATCTTCGTTCCATCTCTCCATCTCTTGCCTGTGTCATTCTCTCAGTCAATCCCAGCGGTTAAGATTTTTTCCCCCGTCTCTCCACGGAATGTGAAGGGAAATTAATTTCACTTCTCATCCATCATATCTTCTTCTCGCCCTGGTCAGATAAGCCTGTCACTGGCCGGACCCATCTCTCGGGCTGAAACCTTGGCGACAGTGGGGGAGGAAAGGTTGGGGGAGGGGGTGGGTGGAGATAGCGTGTGTATGTGGGGTTAGAGGAGGGGTGATAGTGCGGTCTGTGAGTTGGGGGGGGGGGGCAGGTAGAACAAAGCCAAGACGAGGGAGGAAAGAAGGGTGGGG
>CAXITT010001289.1:87202-106022 GCA_964033795.1 Lymnaea stagnalis | reverse complement strand
TTACCTGACTATGTTATGTGTCTATCAAACTGTGCATTATTTATTAGTTTTCTCTACCGTCAGATTTATCCTACGTCAATGCATATTTGATAAGATAATTTAAATGACGTAAAGTCAATACTTTCAAAAGGGGCCATTGTGTTGCTTAATACAATAGCCAATTTTCAATAAATATCTTGACAAAATTTCCTTCTAAATTCTTGCCATAACAACATTACATTAACAAAAGTTATTGTGATAATACCTCATTATCAATACTTGTCTCGACAACATCTCATGATAACTGCGGGTCTTGACAACATATCATTCTTATTACTTTACTTGACAACATCTCAGTAGCAATACTTGTCTTGACAACATCTAATTCTCATTACTTTAACTGACAACATCTCAACATCAACCCTTTTGATTGACCATATCTCATTGTCAATGCTGTTTTGACAACATCTCAATATCAATTATTTTTTAACAACATCTCATCAATATTTTTATCATTTTACTTTTTTTTTCTTTTGAGGATAATACATTGTCAATAATTACATTTTGCAACATCTCATATTCAAAGTGGTGTTATTGATGAGACTTCACTACCACCTTTCAGTTGTGCACCTGCATTCAAAGATATAAGTTAAATATTACTGTTTTTCTAGCAACCCGTACTCACCCTATTACTTATTGCCTTGCCTAACTTGACAACCGTTTGTTTTGCATCAATGGTTAAATTTATGTATTATATGTTATATACGACATCCTTGCATAAACTGTTATTTTATGTCATAGTTTATTTTTGTGTTTAACAGACTCTAAACAGTTTTGAATCAATGCTGCTCCCTAAAAAAGACTTTATGACACATTTCGATCAAATCATTTACTGCGTCTACAATATAAAACTGTCCGACTGACTTTAAAAAAAATCATACTTTATTGATCCTTGTAGATTATACATATATAAAATATATTTCATAAATGTATTTTTTTTAAATACTAATAACTGATTTATTTTTTTTTTCGGTGGTAGTGGTGTTTATCCAAAATAAAAAAAAAATAAAAAATTAAAATTATCGAAATTGAAACGCCCTCAGGAATCTCCGCATTCAAAACAATTTGCATAATGTATGACGTCATTAAGTCATCTTTCTGATTTAACAATATTTACAATGTAATACTAAATTGTACTCAATGATTAGAAGTTTATTTTTTGTTAAAACAATGCTATTAAATGATTTCAATCACTATTTGTATTTTCTCAATGATCGGTTGAAAACGGGAAAACTATTTTTTTTATTTTGAGACTCAAACTATAAATACATTATCTCCTTTGAATTATTTAACATGAATTCCTCAAAATAACAATGTTATGAATTACACACTTTGTCTGATTATGTGTCTGACACAAGGTATGATTATGTGTCTGACACAAGGTATGATTATGTGTCTGACACAAGGTATGATTATGTGTCTGACATTAAAACGTATTATGGATCTGACAAATCTTTGTCTAATGGATAAGAAACTTATAAACCTTGAATGCCTGATCGCCAGAACAGTCCCCATCTGAGTCCACTCGATCGGGTTCCGCTAGAGGCCGCCCCAACCAAAAGACACCCAGTCGGTCCAGCATTGTGTATACACACATTGCACACGATCGACTTTCCTAGGAGACTGAATGGTAAATTTAATCCTGATATCGTCCCCCAACTCCTCCCGTTGAAGCGACGGACGCCCTTCAAGAGGGGTTCTACAGTGGGTTGCCTACCTACAAAAAGTTTGCGAATCAGCTGGGACGAAACAGTTTTCTTAGTGGCAGCTTTCTAGGGGATGCGAAGCTAGAGTCAACAGCCCGATCTTATACTCTTGCCTCAGAGCCATTAACTTGTAATCATGCTAGGATCGATATATTAGATAAACCGTATATTTAAATCTAATCTTGTTACAGTATTCGGTTATAAATATCGTACTGGCCGCTCGCGTCTTCCTTTCTGTTGTTCTCATATTTCTCTATGTGTATTGGTCTATTTTTTTGCAATTTCACAAGTTTAAAGACTTTTATGACACCTTATTAAAATACATTTACATACCCATAACGATGTACAATTTTAAAAATAATTAGTTTATTATCAAACATGTACAATCTGTTTTCACTTTATATTTCATTTAAAAAGTATGAATTTTAAAGTATGATAGGTTTTAATAAGAACTTGTAGGCAGGCAACTTGCTTTTTCTATTGTTTGTGTAAATACTTTGCTTATATTTATTATGAATAACTTCACACTTGCTTTTCTCTTTTCAATATCATGATAATAAAAAGAAAAAAAAAAACTGCCCCTTCATATGCACCTGTTTTTTTTTTAGATTAGTTTATAGTATTTTCGATTAAAGTCCTGTAGAAAGCTAAGAAAAAAGTTTTTGTGAACTAGCATTTCTAATATTATGCTAATTCCTTTTTATGGTACACATTTAAAAAAAAAAATGTTCACTTTGTCAATTCTGTGGGCTTAAGGCTTAGTTTTAAACTATTTTTAAGTATACTAAAATGGCAAGTTGCAATTTATCTGACGAAAGCTGTGGTAGTTTTCATTTTCAAATAATAATTTATTTATTCGGAATATTGGGAATTATTTGTATACTTTTTGTGCATACGGTTTCCTTTTCATAAAACACAAACAGTAATAAATAAACAATTTCTTATGTAAACAATTGATGTCTCTTTAAAATAGTTGTGCCATTCAGATAAGATTGATAAAATGCCAAGTTATCAGAACCCATAAAATATATATATATATATCTTTCTTAATAACATTGGTTTTTCTTTTTAACTCTGGAAAATGTGAAAATATTTAGAAAATGTACTTTTTATAAGTAAAATATTTTTTTTTCATTTGCGTTCAGCAAGTAAATTATAATAATTGCAGCGCTTTTTTTTAATTGAAGTATTTTTTCTACTATCTCCCAAAATAATGTACATTAAAAACAAAAGCCACCTTACGAGCGTTACCAGACGTCCGTATTTATTACGGGCAGTTTGTATTTTCGACTCCCTTGTCCCAACTCATTGGTGCGTCCGTATGTGTCCGTAGTTTTCACTCGTTGTCCGGCTTGTCCGTACTTTTAACACGTCGGCCGTCTTGTCCGTAATTTTCACATGTCGTCCGACTTCTCCGTACTGTTCACGAGTCGTACGGCTTATCGGTACTTTTCACACTTTATCCGGGTTGTCCGTACTTTTCCATTTATCCCCTTTTTCCCTTTTCTCGCAACTTTCATAGAAAAATGATAATGAAAATATCCCCATCACTTTTAAAAACCACCAACATATACGAGGCCCTAGGCATTCATAGAGGTTGCACGGTTCACACGAGGGGTCAAATGTTAAGAGATCCTACATCTAAAAAAAATACTATGTTCTCCTCTGTTGTTATCAAACTAAATTTAGAATATTGCAAAACTAAATGTACATATATATATTTATATATATATATATATATATATATATATATATATATATATATATATAATTTTTTGTATATATGTATATATGTATGTATATATATCACATATTTATATATATATATATATATATATATAATCTTTTGTATGTATGCATGTATGTATGAATGTATATCCCAAATTTGGTCCTACAAAATTCATGTGATTGCAATAAAACTTTGGTGTGTTGTCGCCGAAAAGCCCGTGCATTTATATCAGTCATTACAATCCTTTTAAAATAGTCCAATGTTTGCCGTTAGCACTTAATTCAATTAAGATAAATAAATACACTGCCAAGTGGCTTAACTACTCTTAGTGCCGCCATGAGCGGCCAAATATTTTCCAGAGAGTTTATAGTCTGGGAACAAGACTAATTTTATCGCCCCTCCCCTTTTTTCAGTCCTAAAACCCATCATTTTCAACCATTATATACTATCAAGGTTATCTCTACACGATGCAGGCGCCCGGGTCATGTGTCCCATCTTTCAGGCCTGAGCTACGCATCTGGATACCAGTAATGCCCCCCCCCCACACACACACAAATCTGCAAAGTCCCCTTAGCTTCTCCCAGGGTTAAAATTCTGCAAAAAATCCATTATATCTAAGTCATGAAGTACTTTGCAAGGATGAAAAATGGCATTTTAATTAGAAAGCTTTTATGTTATCACATAACCAACTGAATAACATGTGTGTAGTAAACCTAGATGTTGGGATCCAAATCAATTAGACTACTGCTCCAATTAAAACATATTATCCTTTTGAACAAAACAAAACGTACTGCTAGGAGAACGTTGATAAGCATAATTTAATGGTATATAAATTACTCTAAAAAATATAATTGTCAATTTTTTTTTCTATTAAAAGTACTTAAAAATAATTGAAAATGTATGTGAATCATTCCTTAAAAACACTTCTGCATGAAAAAAAACAGCATACACATGTCTCATAAAATTCCTTAAAGATATCAATAAAATTTTAAGAAAATATAATCGATTGTTTACCTTGAGTATCATTTTTAAAATATGACAAGACAAAAATTGGACAGAAGTGGAGGGTATGTGGCAAAATTCATGAACAATAAAAACTTACGTTCACTTTGCATTTATACTATAATTACACCCTTGAACATATAATTGATTATGCCTACAATAAATATTATGGCTCTAGTGGGGCCTTTTGTCGCCTCAATATCATTCATTAAGGCTATAAAATATCACCACAATGTTATCCTCATGCTAATGCTTTGTGTTTTCATAAACAGCTGGGAAGGTCTTCCGATATTAATATTTAACCTAGTACCAACACATTTGTCTTTCCACGTTGTTGAAGTTATTATTTCGGTCAGCTACCTACCTCTTTCACTCTTATTGATATTTTTTATTTTTAAATTTGTCTGAAACAATGAAATAAAAATAATAAGAGACATATTACAATTCCCAAGGATTATTAAACATGAATCAGCTTTGCCTATGACAACAAGGATGAGCATCATTATGATATATCAAAATAAATATAACAAATGAAAGAATTTAAAAACAAAAATGTAAATAAATATTACCATTCAATTAGTTTCTTCCCAGTAAAACTGTACACATTTGCCTAGGACTATTGGAAATTTAAATGTATATTTTGGAAATATAAGATAAGTAAGTGAGCACTTTCCGCAGAGTATTTATCATATAATAGTCGATGACAGCTGTTACATACTATGATGTTGTAAATATATATGTTCTGACCAAATTGTTAAAAGTATGGGTGTTTGCAATGTTTATGTTTGTATAAACTAACAAAGGTCCCTTTCTTCTACGTTAGATTAGTACTGCTATTATGGTTATGTCTAGGGTACGATTAATTTTCTGATGAAGTATTCTACACTAATCCTACTTCACACTCACTATATCATTCAAGGAAAACTCTCACTAGCTCTCACTTGCAAGTCTATTAATACTTTAACTATACTAATAACACAAGAGTGGTTCAGCCCACAAATAAATATTTAATTATATATAAAAAACAGAACTATCAGCATACACATTACATATACTATACACATAAACAGGATAACAAGATACTGCCCAATATTATTGCATAGTAGGCTCTCAATGGCGATCTGGTCAAATAATCAAGTCCCATACCCACACACAGCAGCCCTCTGCTCGGGTTACAACGTACTGCGGGGTTTGGCGGCTTGACTGCGTAAGTGTCTCAGGTCACTGGCACTGCGAGGAGGTAGGTGCCGACTTTGAACTTTACTGTGGGTTACACACACACAGTATATGTTACCGTCTTGTTTGATTCCTTTGGATTCACTTCTGCTAATAACTGCGACCCCTCTACTGAACTGTACTAACTTTAGTTCCAAATATTATTTATTGAACTAGCACACCTCTGACCAAATGTTATTCACTTTACAAATACTTTCTGGTCAAATATTCTTTACTGGCATATGTTACTTACTGTAACTTATTTCAGGTAATTTACCAGGTGTAATTTACTTTACTTTACTTTACTTTACTTTACTTTACTTCACTTTACTTCACTTTACGTAACTTCAGTTTCATTTACTTTACGTAACTATACTTTACTCGCTAGATATGAGAATAATAAATACAATGCATAAGACATAGCTAAGAATTACAAATCACATCACATTATAAATTATTAATAGTTATCATATTCAAACATTAACAATAGCCACTATAGTCCTACCATTTTCTTAATAACATTACATCTACGACTCTATATACCAGTACACATGAATATGAAATAGAACAATACTAACCTAACACAATCAGAATAAACACACTTTATCAGCTAATTATGCCAGCCAGGCTCTTCTGACATAATTCAGGTAAGAGAGGCCGATACATGATTTGGGCTTTCAATATATACTCTAAGTTTGGCGTGCTTGTCCCGCATTTAAGCGTGGCATCCCAGTGTCGTGTTTAAATGACTCACAAGCGTGGCTTGGGATTCCGTTACTTTTTTAAGCGTTGGTCATCAGAGTGACACCTCAGAGTTGGGACGCTTAACAAGCATGAGTGTATTGCGTAAACTGGGTCATGGCCAAAGTGAATAAGTTAGTTTTCATTGTTATTTGAGTCTACTTGTATTATTTTAAGGCCCAGCCTAATTGTGTCATATCGCGTGGGGTAGCGCTGAACGCTTGGGGAAGCGATGGAGAGAGTGGAGCCAGCGGGTCTCACAAAGGTGAGGACCAGCGGGTCTCAACAGTTACAGAGAGCTGTAAGGAGACTGAATTATTGTGTAATGTGAGCAAATGTTTCTTAATTGTTATTATTATAGAAACATATGTTTACATGTTTTAAATAATTGTAAAGCTCTTAGAGCTTTAAGGTAAGCGCAATATAAAATGCCTAAATAAAAAAATAAACATATAATAAATATGAATTGGTAGTAAATGTGAGTCACGGGTTTTCAGGTTATGCTTTTATTGCAGAGATCTGCAGAGAAAATGAATCACACGTTCTTGTGAGCACGGGTTGCTCAAAGTTGTCCAGTGTTACAGAGATCTGTATTGATGATGAATCAATTGGTAATGTGAGCGAGGTTAGCTCCAATGGTGATTTTGTTACAGAGCGCTGTATTGAAAACAAGCCAAAAGGTAATGTGAGCCAGGCCTTCTCAAATGTATATTTTGTTACAGAGAGTTGTATTAATGATGACTTACCAGTAAATGTGAGCCAGGTCGGCTCTTATGATCATTTTGTTACAATGGGCTCTATGGAAAATAAATCACTAAGTAATGTGAGGGAAGGTTTTCAAGATAGTTTTTGCCATGATTGCTGTGACATTAAGATAGAAACAAGTTTTGAATCAGTTTAAGTCAGCGTTCCTAGCTCTAAATCTGAACAGGTTAATGATTTTGTAAAGGAGTTTACCATTCAAATATATCAGTTGGGAGGAGAAGTTTTTGTTTTTATTGCTAAAAACAAATCGGTTAACCAGGATGGTTATCAACTTTTGGATTTGTATGAAATTTTAGAGACGATTTTCCATTTCTTAAAAATATGTAATCTTATCTACTATAAAATAGAAGTTCGTTATGAATTTTGCCTTCAGATGAAAAGACCAGCGAGAACGATGTCAAATGATAATTAAAAAGGTGAAGCATAAAGTCGTGCAATCCACGGATAACAGAAATGTCCCTCCACCTCCATAAGAGCAAATAAAGATCTTATATTGTGATAAGCCATCTCTAATCTGTAATAATATAAGTTACTTGTGTGTTTTTATGGTGATGGTCAACGATTTCTTTTAAATAAACCTTATCGATGATATGAATTAGATAATCTTACATATCGTTACAAATTCAGTAAGGATATTGATGTGTTTGCACTGACATGTAAGATATAATTACAATTATTTTTATTGGTTACATGGCAATGATATGAAAAAAAACAACTGTTGACATTTAATGGTCTGATTTCGTTTGTCATACATGCATTTTAAACTCTTGACTTGTATTTAAATTATGTAAGGATGATTGGTTTTATTGATTGCGGTGCTTCATATCGCTGTTAGATTTTCAGTGAAACCAAAATAATGTTTCATGGTAAGGACCGTTTCCTTTGTCTAAATGGTTTGATATTGGTAATGGGTTTGTGAATTGGTCGTGTGGATGTCGATTTAATGCCCTTAGTTCAATCTCAAATGGAAGATGAGGAATACGTCGAGGAAGGGAGTTCACTGATATTTGTTGCAACTGAATAACTATCTATATATATATTTCGCCAGCAAAGGTCAAACACCACCACCACGCAGGCTATATATTGATACGCCAGAGTGTGGTTGAATAATGAGTTGAATATCGCGCAAAATATAATTCCCGATAACTACGATAAATGATTATATATATATATATTATAACACAATAATTGCGTTTGGAGCGTAATATTTTTTTTCGGAAATGAAATCGTCTCAATTTTAGTATGTATTGTGTAAGAAATATTCCGTTTGAAAGTGGTTGAAATATGAGAATATTAATACAGTTTATGGGCGTGAAGTAAAAAGTGTGCAGCGACGTATCGTGGGGAAAAGGGTGTAGCAAATATTAGGGTTCTTAAATGTGCGCTACTTGAGTTCATGTTTTGTCAAGTAACTTTTCTAGATGGGAAGCTCACGCATTGCTGTCGCAAATGTTTGGGGGGCTATACTTTGTTATTATTTATCATGTTTCATAACGCACCGTGTGTGTTTGACAGTTTTTTTTAGTTAGTGAACGCTCTTCTCTCGCTTGACTTACTGACGTATTTTGTGATGATTGTGACGTATTGTCTAAACGGTATTGTGACGTCAGTTTTAGTTGTGTGGAAGTCTGGAGAGGAACTTTTTAGAAGTTGGATGTGTTTTATTTACGTCTGATAGCTAGCTGCGCTATAAGCATGTTTTAACAATTATATAATAAAGTTATAATTATTATGAAAAGGACTTGAGTTTATTCAGTGATAGCAAGAATAGTAAGACGTATTACAACGTGTGAAGAGCAGGACAATCTAGCAGAAACACGGAGTGGACAAGGACATGTATCAGCACCTACATTAAGCATGTTAACCCCTATGCCAGCTATGAATTCGTTGACCCCGCTGTACACACAATTTTAATTAATTCTGACAGTGAAGCGCCCCGCGCCCCCCCCCCCAATTAAATTTGTTTAAACACGGTTTATTTTCATTTCTGAACTATAACAGAAAAAATATTCAAAAAAAAAACAACATGAGAACCCATGGGGAGGAGGCAGTGCCGGATTGACCCATACGCTCAACAAGCCACAGCTTAGGGCCCCATATTCTGCCTGCTAAATATTTTATATTTTTATTTGACAAGCTGATGTAATTTAAAACGATACGGGGCCCCTGGACATTGTGTGGCTTAGGACCTATCCCAGTGTTAATGCCTGCACTGGTAAGAAGGTATTAGAAGTACTATAGTCCAGGGGTTCCAACAATTTTAACTACATCTATGTGAAATAATACTTTAAAAAAAAAAATAGCACGTACATTATTTTTGCATTAAATTAGTTTTTACTATATATTAGATTGAATCCTCCTTGTAATATGATATTATTAAAATACTATTGTAAATCAACTTCATGCCAAATGCGTATCAATGAATTATTCTGTGAACTTGGATGACATGGCTCTGTTAGTTGCTTTATTTTGTATGAGGTCTAAAGGAGATAACATGTTAAACAATGCAAACTACTTCAGCCACTGGAAGTAACAAATGCAGTATTTCCAAACTGTGATACGGGTATGATATTTTTATACAGAGAGACAAGTATGTTGGGTAAAGGGTAGACAGTGAGATAAGGTACACATTTATAGTTTTGGATTCCTTACAAGTAGTAGCGATCGAATTCAAGATTATTCTGTGTGGTGTATTTGAGAATATTGTAGTGTGATTACAGTTAAAAAATATTAAAATGTAAGTATCTATGCGTCATATGGATGGGGAAAGATTGGAACATCATTTTAACAGTTTAGAATGTTATCTTCATTCTTGTTCATTGCTATTGTATCCTTAAAGGTAGGGATCGAATTTAAGTGGACTACCACTTAAAAAGCATAAATTGGGTTTCACTTTTCACATTTTAGGTAATAAATGGTTAATGTTGCGACTGTGGGTGTATCTTTTTGTTTGCGACTCTACTTAGCTCTACCCAACTGTACCAAAATCTATGCAACTCTTTCCAATTGTACCCAACTCTATCTAACTCTATCGACCTCTATTCAATTCTAGCCAACTCTATCAAACTCTATCAAACTCTATACAACCCTATCCACTTCTACTCAACTCTATCCAACTCTACCCAATGCTACTCTACTCTACTAAACTATATCAAACTCTACAAAACTCTAACAACCTCTACTCAACTCTACCAAACCTACGCAAATCTATCCAACTCTACTTAGCTTCACCCAACTCTTACCAACTCTAGACATTTCTATCCAACTTTATCCAAATCTACCCAAATCTATCTAACTCTATCGAACTCAATCAAATTCTACCCAACTCTATCTCTACTCAACTCTACCAAATCTACGCAAATCTATCCAACACTATTCAATTCTATCCAACTTTAATTAGCTCCATCCAACTCTTCCCAACTCTAGCCAACTCTATCAAACTCTATCCAATTCTACCCAACTCTATTCAACTCTATACAACTATATCGCACTTTACCAAACTCTACCCAACTCTACCCAACGCTACCCAATTCTACGAAAATCTATCCAACTCTACTTAGCTTTACCCAACTCTACCAAACTCTATCCTACGCTACTTAACTCTATCCAACTCTGCCTAATTCTACCAAACTCTATCCAACTCTATCAAACTCTATCCAACTCTACCCAACTCTACAAAGATTTGTAAGGTTATGTAAACTTTTGTAAACTTTTGTAAAGCATTATAATCTTTTGTAAACTTTTGTAAAGCATTACAATCGTTTATAAACTTTTGTAAAGATTACAGTAAAGATTTGTAATCTTGTGTAAAATTTTTAGCTGGGTTGAATTGGATAGAAATGTATAGAGTTGCGTAGAGTTGGATTTAGTTGGATACATTTTGTAAAATTTTGTAAAGCTTTGTACATTTTTGTAATCTTGTTTAAAATTTGTAAAGATTTGTAAAAATATGTCATCTTTTGTAAAGTATTGTAATCTTTTGTAAAGTTTTGTAAAGTTTTGTAATCTTTTATAAAGTTTTGTAATATTTTGTAAAGTTTTGTAAAGTTTTAGATAGAGTTGCATATCCAATTCTATCCAACTCTATCTAATTCTACCCAACTCTATCCAATTCTATACAACTCTTTCCCACTCTACCTAACACTACCCATCTCTACCCAACTCTACAGAACAGAGCTAGCTATAACTCAACTCTACTGCTCCTTGCTCCTTGGGTAGAGTTGGGTAGAGTTGGGTAGAGTGCGATAGAGTTGTATAGAGTTGGATAGATTTGGGTAGAATTGGATAGAGCTGGATAGAGCTGGATAGAGTTAGGGAGAATTGGAAAGAATTTGATAGAGTTGGCTAGAGACGGGAAGTGTTTGATAGAGTTAAGTAGAGTAGGATAGAGTTTGGTATATTTGGGTAGTGTTAAGTAGAGTTGGATAGATTTTCGTAGAATTGGGTAGCGTTGGATAGAGTTGGGTAGAGTTGGGTAGAGTTAGGTAGAGTGCGATAGAGTTGTATAGAGTTGAATAGAGTTGCTTAGAATTGGATAGAGTTGGATAGAGTTGGCTTGAATTGGGAAGAAATGGGTAGGGCTCATTAGAGTTGGATATAGTTTAATAGTGTTGGATAGATTTGCGTAGGTTTGGTAGAGTTGAGTAGAGTTTTCTAGATTTAGGAAGAGTTGGATATAGTTGAGTAGATATGGGTAGAGTTGGATAGAGTTGGATAGAGTTTGATAGAGTTGGATAGATATTGGTAGAGTTGGGTATAGCTAGGTAGAGTTGGATAGAGTTTAATTGAGTTAAATAGAATTTCGTTATGTTGTAAAGAGTTTGAAAGAATTGGATAGAGTTGGATAGAATTGGCTAGAGTAGGGAAGAGTTGGGAAGAGTTAGGTATAGTTGGGTAGAGTTAGTTAGAAAGCGATAGAGTTGTATAGAGTTAGATGGAGCGGGATAGAGTTGTATAGAGTTTGAAAGAATTGGATAGAGTTTGATAGAATTGGCTAGAGTTGGGAAGAGTTGGGAAGAGTTAGGTATAGTTGGGTAGAGTTAGTTAGAAAGCGATAGAGTTGTATAGAGTTGGATATACTTGGGTAGAATTGGATAGATTTGGATAGAGTTGGATAGAGTTGGATACATTTGGAAAGAGTTGCATAGAGTTGGCTAGAGTTTGGAAAAGTTGGATATAGTTAAGTAGAATAGGATAGATTTTGGTAGAGTTCGGTAGAGCTAAGTAGAGTTTGATAGAGTTGAAAAGAGTTCATTAGATTATCGTAGAATTTAAATGGCGTTGGGTAGAGTTGGGTAGAGTTAGGTAGAGTTAGGTAGAGTGCGATAGAATTGTATAGAGTTGGAAAGAGTTTGGTAGAAATGGATAGAGTTGGATAGAGTTGAATACAGTAGGGTAGAATTTGATAGAGTTGGATAGAGTTGGCTAGAGTTGGGAAGAGGTGAGTGGAGCTAATTAGAGTTGGATAGAGTTGAATAGAGTTTGGTAGATTTGGGTAGGTTTGGTAGATTTGAGTAGAGTTTGCTAGAGTTGGGTAGAGTTGGATATAGTTGAGTAGATATGGGTAGAGTTGGCTTGAGTTCGGTAGCGTTGGGTAGAGTTGGTTAGAGTTGGATAGAGTTGATTAGATTATCGTAGAATTAGGTAGTGATGGGTAGAGTTGGGTAGAGTTAGGTAGAGTTAGGTAAAGTGCGATAGAATTGTATAGAGTTGGATAGAGTTTGGTAGAATTGGATATAGTTGGATTGAGTTGAATAGAGTTGGATAGACTTGGATAGAGTTGGAGAGAATTGGCTAGAGTTGGGAAGAGTTGGGTAGAGTTAGGTATAGTTAGGTAGAGTTAGTTAGAAAGCGATAGAGTTCTATAGAGTTGGATAGACTTGGGTAGAATTGGATAGAGTTCGATAGAGTTGGATAGAGTTGGGTACAATTGGAAAGAATTGCATAGATTTAGCTAGATTTGGGAAGAATTGGATATAGTTAAGTAGAGTAGGATAGACTTTTGTAGAATTGGGTAGAGCTAAGTAGAGTTAGGTAGAGTTCTATCGAGTTAGGATAGAGTTTGGTAGAAATGGATAGAATTGAATAGAGTTGTAAAGAGTTGGGTGGAGCTAATTAGAATTAGATAGAGTTGAATAGAGTTGGATATATTTGGGTAGGTTTGGTAGAGTTGAGTATAGTTTGCTAGAGGTGGGTAGAGTTAGGTAGCGTTGGGTAGAGTTGGTTATAGTTAGATAGAATTGATTAGATTTTCGTAGAATTGGTCAGCGTTAGGTAGAGTTGGGTAGAGTTGGGTAGAGTGCGATAGAGTAGTATAGAGTTGGATAGACTTGGTTAGAGTTAAATAGAGTTGGATAGAGTTAGGTAGAATTGGAAAGAGTTGGATAGAGTTGGCTAGAGATGGGAAGTGTTTGATTGAGTTAAGTAGAGTAGGATAGAGTTTGGTAGAGTTGGGTAGAGCTAAATGGAGTTTGATAGATTTTCGTAGAATTTGGTAGTGTTGGGTAGAGTTGGGTAGAGTTAGGTAGATGGAGATAGAGTTGTATAGAGTTGAATAGAGTTTGGTAGAATTGGATAGAGTTGGATAGAGTTGGCTAGAGTTTGGAAGAGATCGGTTGAGCTAATTAGAGTTGGATAGTGTTGAATAGTGTTGGATAGATTTGCTTAGGTTTGGTAGAGGTGATTTAAGTTTGCTAAAGTTGCTAAAATTTACATAACTTTACAAAACTTTGTAGAGTGTGAAAGGGTTGGATATAGTTCAATAGATATGGATAGAGTTGCTTAGAATTTGGCAGAGTTGGATAGAGTTAAGTAGAGTAAAATAGAGTTTGGTAGAGTTTGGTAGAGCAAAGTAGATATGGATAATGTTAGAGTTTGGTAGAGTGTGGTAGAGCTAAGTAGAGTTGGATAGAGTTGAATAGAGTTGATTAGATTTTCGTAGAGTTGGGTAGAGTTGGATAGAGTTTGATAGAGTTGGATAGAGTTGGGTACAATGAAAAGAGTTGCATAGAGTTGGCTAGAGTTGGGAAGAGTCGGATATAGTTAAGTAGAGTAGGATAGATTTGGGTTTATTTGGGTAGAGCTAAGTAGAGTTGGATTGAATTGAATAGAGTTGATTAGATTTTCGTAGAATGGTGAAACGTTGGGTAGATATGGGTAGGGTTAGGTATAATTAGGTAGAGTTGTATAGAGTTGTATAGAGTTGGATAGAGTTGGGTAGAATCTGATAGAGTTGGATAGAGTTAGCTAGAGTTGGGAAGAGTTGGGTGCAGCTAATTAGAGTTGGATAGAGTTGAATAGAGTTGGGTAGCATTTGGTAGAGTTGGATAGAGTTGGTTAGAGTTGAATAGAGTTAAGTAGAGATTGATAGAGTTTGATAGAGTGGGATAGATTTTGGTACAATAGGGCAGAGTTGGATAGAGTTAGTAGAGTAGGATTGAGTTTGGTTAAGTTGGGTAGAGCTAGGTAGAGTTGGATATATTTTCGTAGAGATGTGTAAAGATGGGTAGAAATAGATATAGTTGTGTAGAATTTGATCGAAGTGGATAGAATGCAACTCTAAAGCAACTCTATCCAACTCTATCAAACTCTATCCAACCCTACAACACTCTACAAAATTTTGTTAAGTTATATAAACTTTGTAAAGTTTTATAAAAAATTGTAAAATTTTGTAATATTTTTTAAAGTATTATACATTTTTTTAAAGTTTTGTAAAGATTCGAAAAGTTGTAATTCTAACCAACTCTATCCAAATCTATCCAACTCTATTCAACTCTACCCGACGCTATCCAACTCTATCCAATTCTACTCATTATATCCAACTCTATCCAACTTTGTCTAATTCTACCCAACTATATACAACTCTATACAACTCTATTCCACTTCATCTAACTCTACCCATCGCTACCCAACTCAACGAAAATATTTTTAACTCTATTCAACTCTATCCAATTCTACCTAGCTCTACCCAACTCTACCAATATCTATCCAACTCTATCAAACTCTATCAAACTCTATCCAACTATATCCAACTCTATTCTACTCTACCGAACGCTACCCAACTCTACTCAACTCTATTCGTATCTACTCACCGATATCCAACTCTTCAAAACTCTAGCAAACTTTACTAAACTCTACCAAACCTACGCAAATCTATTCAACAATATTAAACTATATCCAACTCTAATTAGCTCCACCTATTTCTTCCCAACTCTAGCCAACTCTATCCAATTCTATCCAATTCTACCCAACTCTATTCAACTCTATACAACTGTATCGCACTCTACCTAACTCTACCCAACTCTACCCAACGCTATCCAATTCTACGAACATCTATCCAACTCTCCTTAGCTCTACCCATCTCTACCAAACTCTATCCTACTTTACTAAATTCTATCAAACACTTCACCATCTCTAGTTAACTCTATCAAACTCTTTCCTATTCTCCCTAGCTCTATCCAGCTCTATCCACTTCTACCTAAATCTATCCAACTCTATACAACTCTATCGCACTCTACCCAACCCTACCCAACTCTACCCAAGGTGCAAAGAGCAGTAAAGTTGAGTTATAGTACAGTTGTCGGCTAGCTCTGTTCTGTAGAATTGGGTAGAGATGGGTAGAATTAGATAGAGTTGGATGGAGTTGGATACGCAACTCTATCCAAAACTTTACAAAACTTTACAAAATATTACAAAGCTTTATAAAAGATTACAAAACTTTACAAAACTTTACAAAAGATTACAATACTTTACAAAAGATGACATATCCTTACAAATCTTTAAAAAATTTACAAAAAATTAAACAAGATTACAAAACTTTGAAAAAATCTTTACAAAATTTTACAAACAGTATCCAACTAAATCCAACTCTACGCAACTCTATCCATCTCTATCCAATACCACCCAGCTAAAAATTTTACAAAAGATTACAAATCTTTAATGTAATCTTTACAAATGTTTACAAAAGATTGTAATGCTTTACAAAAGTTTACAAAAGATTACAAAACATTACAAAACTTTACATAACTTTAAACAACTTTGCAAAAGATTAAAAACTTAACAACTTTACAAAAGTTTACAAAAGATTATAATGCTTTACAAAAGTTTACAAAAGTTTACATAACCTTACAAATCTTTGTAGAGTTTAGTAAAGATGGATAGAGTTTGAAAGAGTTGGATAGAGTTTGGTAGAATTGGGCAGAGTTGGATAGAGTTAAGTAGAGTAGAATAGAGTTTGGTAGAGTTGGGTAGAGTTGAATAGAGTTGATTAGATTGTCGTAGAATATGGTAGAGTTGGGTAGAGTTGGGTAGAGTTAAGTAGATTGGGATAGAGTTGGATAGAGATGGATAGAGTTGGGTAGAATTGGATAGAGTTGGATAGAGTTGGATAGAGTTTGATAGAGTGCGGTAGAGTTGTCTAGCAGTGGGTAGATTTGGATAGAGTTGGGTAGAGTTGGATAGAGTTTGATAGAGTTGAATAAAAGCTGGATAGATTTGCGTAGGTTTGGTAGATTTGAGTAGATTTTGTTAGATTTTGGTAGAGTTGGATATAGTTGAGTAGATATGGGTAGAGTTGGGTAGATTTGGGTAGCGTTCGGTAGAGTTGGATAGAGTTGCACAGAGTTGGACAGAGTTACAACTTTTCGAAACTTTACACATTTTACAAAACTTTACAAAAGTATACAAAGCTTTACAAAAGATTACAAAACTTTACAAAGTGTAAGCAAAGTGAAAGCCCAATAAAGAACACGAGTTTAACCATCAATTGTTATCGCCGGAGTTTGTTTCCTTATTGAGTACCAGATCTAGATGAAGTTAATCAGAGAGTAAGCAAGATTTCCTTACAATGGTGGTGGCGGTTGGATGATGACCTTGCAACGACTCCGAGGAGATATACATTTTCGTTAGCCTGACTAGATGAAGAGTACAAGGCGCGGAAAATTGACAGCAAGTACAATGTCTTCACAGCACTTAAACAACCTTCCAAATTACTGCGGAGCTTCTGCGTGGAACACATTTATTGTTCAGTTTGAGACCTCTGCAAAAATGTTCAAGTGGAGTGATGACGATAAACTCCTCTATCTCTGCTTTTCACTGAAGGATGCAGCTGCGGAATTCGCGCACAGCGAATTAAGCGAAGCTGAGAGGGACAGCTACGAGAAACTCAAGGATGCCCTGGCTAATCGGTTTAAGGACCATCGAACGCCTGCATTCTTTTAAAATGTTTTAGAAAAACGCACGTTCTTGAAATCGGAGACCACAGCCGAGTACGCTACAGACCTCTAGAGATTGGTTGCAAAAAGCTTCCCAATGGCAGACCAGGCTACAAGAGATGCCATTGGTTTTAAACAGTTCTTACGTGGGCTGCTTGACCAGTCCATGGTAACACAAGTTGGCACTATGGCTGTTCCTGCCACCGTGGACAAGGCGAGAGCTGCCTTGGATACAATCTTAAATCTGAGGGACAACGTTTGTTTACCAACACAGCAAGTAGCATCAATGGCTACCGACAATTTGGCCGGAGAGATAAGCGGCCTGAGAGAGGACCTTAAGGAATTCATCGCCTCGCAGAGAGGAACAGTTAACCAGCCGGTGCGTGAAGGGAGAGGTAATCGGAAGGCGGAACCCAGGTGTTTTGGCTGTGACCGAATCGGTCATATTTCACGGAATTGCTCAAAACAAGAGACCATAAGGACGAAATCTTCAGCGTTTAAACTAAATCACATCTCATCAAAGTCAAATGGTCACAACCTCCGTCCTAATGTTGTGTTTGTGCCTGTGAAAGTGTGCGGCGTTAGGACAGATTTCCTCATGGACACTGGAGCGGCCGTGACAATTTTGTCGAAGAGATCTTTGAATAGAATGCAGCAGTGACCGAAGTTGAATACCCACATCACCCCATTACATCTACAGACAGCAAATGGGGCATCAGTGAATCTACATGGGGTGAGTGACGTGAAATTGTTGATTGGGGATAAAGTGTATCCATGGACAGTATTTGTTGCAGATATTATAGAAGACGGTTATCTGGGTTTTGACTTTTTTGCACATTATAATTTTTCCTACTCAGTCAGCCAAGGTCTAAGTTTGGGCTGTCACAATGTGCCCGTTTTGGTTAAATCGATGTGTGTAAATTCTAAAAAGGATAAGAACTATTCTACGCAAGCAAAATGTGTCAGAATTAAGCAGTTACCAGCACCAGCTAAAAGGGATAAGAATTATTCTAGTTCATCGACAAGTGTCAAAAATACGCAGTTACCGTCACCAGCCAGTGTAAGAGTGAACTCGGTCACTTCACACAAAAGACAGCTTGCAAGCAGGGCTCCAGCCCAGACCAACGTATTTGTGCTACCCCGTCCTGAGATGGCCTCGCCGGCGACGAATCTCAGGAATGTGGGTAATAAATAAGTTCAGTTGTGTTTTGAGGTCCATCCCAAGTGTGAGAAAAGGGAGATAATTCGAGATAGGACCGTGACGAAACAGAAAAGTGACCCCGACGCTCGAGCAGTAAGGCGCTCTTTTAAGGTGGGTGATTTTGTCCAGTATTCAGACTCGACACACAATTTGAGTCGAAACCAGAAGGTGAACACAAATAAGTGGCGCGGTCCACTAGTGATCAGCCGAA
>CAXITT010001289.1:28434-78645 GCA_964033795.1 Lymnaea stagnalis | reverse complement strand
ATACTAAATATTACCTTTTAGAATAGGATATAGCCACTCATACTAAATATTACCTTTTAGAATAGGATATAGCCACTCATACTAAATATTACCTTTTAGAATAAGATATAGCCACTCATACTAAATATTACCTTTTAGAATAAGATATAGCCACTCATACTAAATATTACCTTTTAGAATAGGATATAGCCACTCATACTAAATATTACCTTTTAGAATAGGATATACCCACTCATACTAAATATTACCTTTTAGAATAAGATATAGCCACTCATACTAAATATTACCTTTTAGAATAGGATATAGCCACTCATTCTAAATATTACCTTTTTGAATGAGATATAGCCACTCATACTAAATATTACCTTTTAGAATGAGATATATCCACTCATACTAAATATTACCTTTTAGAATAAGATATAGCAACTCATACTAAATATTACCTTTTAGAATAGGATATAGACACTCATACTAAATATTACCTTTTAGAATAGGATATAGCAACTCATACTAAATATCACCTTTTAGAATAGGATATAGCCACTCATACTAAATATTAGCTCTGAGAGTAGTTTTCTGATGTTAGCCGATACCGAAGCCAGACAAAGAGTTTAAAATGAATAAACAATTTTTTTTTAATCAGTAGAAATATTCATTTCAATACGCTTTCTTATTAATTATTGGTAGTACTACAATATTTATTGTATGCGTAATAATTACCGTATTTATCGGCTTATAACACGCACCTCCTTCCTCCCCTGGCAGACATCTTTTGTCCATTCTCGTCATCTTAACATTACATCGGTGTATAACACGCACACATCATTTGCCCCCTATTTTCAGGGAGAAAACGTGCGTATTATACGCCGATAAATACGGTACTTATCGGCTATTTCCTTATTTGGCTACCGTGGATTTTCTGAAGGTTGTGTGTGAGAGGGTAGGTATTTTGGTGTTGTATTCCTACAAGTGAGGAACGAAATCAAGAGTTAGAGAGTAATTACACTTTCAGAACCACACAGCTAAAGAGGGAATCTTTTGGTACCGTTTGATAAAATGACTATGCATAATTATTTTAAAATTTAAAATTATAAGTTTCTTCAAAGCAGCATAAGAGAGCGAGTAAAGTATAAGTACGCCTCGATGTTTCAAAATTGTGTTCTTTCCTTATTGCAATCTTCGTAAAAATACATAGTCAAAACCTCTATTAAAAAAATAATTATGTCACATAAATCCTTTAATATATTTATATAGAATATATTAAATATTGTAAGTATGTCCCTTGAAGCATATTTATAACATAATTATGCTTTATATTTAACTTTTTTAAAACAATTTAATAAATTAATCAAAATGGCTTTCTATAATATGGAAGTATAACATATAAATGATCAATAGTCCCATGACTAATAAAACTCTGAATTTGAGGGGGACATTTATTTGATAATTTTAGTACATTTTGAAAAGTGTTGCCTTTTTAAGTGTTATATTGAGTTATTTAAATTTCGATAAACAAGTAAAACGCAATATTGTATCATGAAACATAATTTACAGTGATTTGACATAAGAAATATTTGACAAACTATCTGTTAGCTAGATAATAAATAAAGTAAATACGTAATAGTATAAAATAAACATGAATAATCAGTTAACTGCAAGGAGTATAGCGTAGTTGTAGTATTGTCAACATAGTGTCAAAAGCTTGATATGCTGATAACACAGAAAACACACTACTTACCATTTAGTTGTTACAGTATTTCAAATGATTATATGACAAATACAGACTTTGTAACGTTAATTGTAGCGTGGCTAAAATCTTGGCAAGACTAAGATAGCACAAACACTAGCTATTCGACTATGTAATGTATCTGTATCTGTACTTGGAACATAGGTGCATTACGTTCAGTGGTGTGTATCAAGGGTTAAAGCCTAGACCATAATGGTGAACTTTGAAACTACTTGGAAGAAAGTTGCATTACGTTCAGTGGTGTGTATCAAGGGTTAAATCCTAGATCATAATGGTACACTTTGAAACTACTTGGAGGAAAGGTGCATTACGTTCAGTGGTGTGTATCAAGGGTTATATCACTTCATTATCCTCAAGAACATGCACGATGGGGTTTGAATTTCAGTTTTTAATTTCCCATCAAATAAAGTGAGTCTTGTCAAGGGTATGCGAATCACTGTTGTTATGTGTAGATCATTGTTATCATGTTTGATAAGGAAAAGATGTTTAGTTAGATATTTTATGTGTAGCTGTATCGTAGGTGTGAGATTGTTGTGACGTAATTGTGTAAGGGGATATGACGCGTTAGTTTTTTGTCGAGGTTGTGATGGAAGATTGATGGCTGATATACTGAATGAACTGTTTGGATTTCTATATTGAGTAGTATTTGGTTGGAGTAATTGGATTATCAATTCTGAAATTATACATCAACCATAGTTAATGGGGTAGTGTTAAATAAACTCCTATCTGGCTACAAACCTGTTAACTTTGGTTGTATTATTAACTGTTGAAAATAGCTATACTGTTCGTGGGATCAAGCGAGAGACTTGGCCTGAAAAGTTGCCACTGATTGTCATGAGTGGATAAGTACAACACAACAGATTCAACGTTTCGACAAGTCTGTATTGTTTTTTTTTGTCTCCCACTTTTTAGTAAAAATATACAATTAATGGAAATTTCTAGACAATATTTTTTTTTAAAAATACACAGGATATTATTTATTTATAAACTAGAGGGCTTCTTCAACACGTTAATTTTTATCTCTAACATTTTCAATCCCTTTTAATTGAAAACTTTTAATAATTTATTTTTATTAAAACTTTACTATTTACCTAAATACTTATATTGAGTCTAAATCTTGTGACAATTAAAGAAAACAAAAACATCTGTTTATAAAGAATCCCTACTTGGGACCACCCCTATTTGGGTCCGCCCCTAACTAGGACCACCCCATAAATAATCCCTACCCACCCAGGCCCGCCCCGACATTGCTTTAATGCAAACGTCTAGAGTTGGACTCTTCGTTTTGAATGTTGTATTATTAAAATCATGATTACATCAAAGCGAAATTTCTTAATATCTTGTGGGTCTATAATTCTATGAATTTCCTAAAATGTTTTTGAATATAAATTAAAGAAATTTTTGACAATTCTTAAAAGTTTCAAATGATTGTATAAGATTCTACAGCGTATTTTGTTTAAAATTCCAAATCTCTACTAGAAGTCTTACACTATTTTGAATGTTTGCTTTGCTGCTTGGCATTGGTAAACCTATCATTCATTTTATATATTGCATCCCTATTGGAAGGGATCGAATGAAGAAAACTACTGTTACATTCACAGGTTGGGGGAACAGCTGTGGTAAGCTTTTGAATAAAAATTAAATGTATTTGATGAACGTTATCTCATTGTTTATTTAAAACTACATACAAAAGTAAGAAAAGAATACAAATCAGTTTAAAAACAGTTTTAACAACTTTTGTTGGAATTATTTTATTTTAAAAATCGTTTTACAAATTAAAAATATGGCCTACAAAATCTAAGATATATCTTACTCTATAAATGTAAATATATTAAAAAATCTATAATTATCTCACTTTTAAAAAAAATTGTTTGCATATCCTTTTCTATTTTTCTTTAAATATGTAAGAAAAAAAGAATATTTAAATAAAATTGATTTAATGATGCAACAGTAATGCACTGCAGTTGTGAGAACTCTGATTTATTCTATATAGTAATTTGTTTTGGAAAAGCATGTTTTTAAAAAAAATAGTATTATTCAATATTGATATGGACAAGTTGAAATAGTGCTGTCAACTTACAGAGTGAGTTTTAAGACATGGAGTTCAATTGTTTTTCTTTGGACTAGTTCAAATAGTGCTGTAAACTTACCTAGGAAGTTGTAGTCATCGAGTTCGATTGTTTTACTTTGGACTAGTTCAAATAGTGCTGTAAACTTACATAGGAAGTTGTAGTCATCGAGTTCGATTGTTTTACTTTGGACTAGTTCAAATAGTGCTGTAAACTTACATAGGAAGTTGTAGTCATCGAGTTCGATTGTTTTTCTTTGGACTAGTTCAAATAGTGCTGTAAACTTACATAGGAAGTTGTAGTCATCGAGTTCAATTGCTTTACTTTGGTCTAGTTCAAATAGTGCTGTAAACTTACATTAATGCTGTAACCTTACACAGCGAGTTTTGAGTTATTGAAATTGATTGTTTCAGTTTAATACATTTTAATACTTAACATTAAATTTAAATGAACCTTTAAATTATATTGTTTTAATTATGTCGGTCACGTCTTTTAAATAGTGTTACGTGAGTTCATTGTGTATTTTCATTAAACACATGATTGTTCTTGAGATTCCAAGACTGATAAGTTGTGATTAATATCAAGTTATTTCTCTTTGTTGTACTAGTCTGAGGAAACATTCTTATGGATTTGCTTGAAAATTGTGGGGACGTTCCAGATTTCACTGAAGACGACACGTCTTCAAATTATATTTCAGACTTTTAAATTTAAAAAAAAATTGACAATTTTGTTTAATATTTTTAAACAGAAATTTTCTTTATTAAAATCAATACATCACTAACAATGATGGGGACAACACAACTAATACTTTTCTCATTAAACATAAGAAGTTGCAGAAACAAAGAACAACACATAATTAATATTGTCAAAAAACACATATGCGATTTTATTTTTTTACAAGAGACAAATATAAACACAGACGATGACGCACACAGATATACAACATCTTTAGGCATGAACAACAGTCATTTCAGTTTAGGCAGACATTGTAAAGGGGTAGGAATAGTACAGACATCAGATAGATGGGAGATAACTCACAAAGACAGGGATAACGAAGGAAGAACGGTCATACTCAACATTACAGACAAAAGAGACACATACACTGGTCAATATATATGCCCCTTCACAGAACACAGAAAAACCATTATTTTACAACACACTAGTGCAAACACTAAGATACTCACACAAAAGGGGAAAGATCATTTTGGGAGGGGATTTCAACTATATAACCAGCAGTTTAGATACAACAAACCCAAAAAGAAACGATAAAATTTAAGAAGAAACAACAGGTATAGAAATAATACAATACATAACAGAGACATATAACATGGTTGACGCATACAGAACACTACACAGGGAAGAGAAAGAAACAACATTTACATGCAATACTTTCAACACCAGGTCAAGAATTGATAGGTTCTATATACTAACAGTAGATACAATAAATGAAGCAAAACACATTCCAGAAACACTAGAGTTACAGATCACAAAGGAGTGAAAATTAAAATAAATACAACAAGATCAAACATCATAAAAAAATCCCCACATTGGAAATTTAACAATTCACTTTTAGAAAACAATCAGTACACAGATCTCATTAATAACGTAATAAAACAATATAGCACACTACCCAAAACAGACAGAGGACAACACTGGGAACTTTTAAAATCCACCATCAAACATATCACACAAAACTTTGAAACAAGCTTACACAGACAAGTCAGAGAAAGAGAAAAAGAATTAGAAATACTCATACCATCAGAGAAAGCAACAAACCCTTTCAGCCCCCAAATACAAGCATTTGAAGAAGAACTAGAAAAAAATTAACAAAATAAATACAATGGGGCACATGTTAGGAGTAGCACTTTCACTAACAACCAAGAGGCACCTACAAAGATGTTTCTAACAATAGAACAAAACATACAAAAAAGTCGACAGATAGGACAGATCGTAGACACAAAAGGGCAAACACACACAGAGACGCCAACGATCGTAAGCACATTTTAAAAATACTGCACACAACTTTTTGGAATAGAGAAAACTGAGTCAGATATACAAGATAAGTACACCCTAAATACATACATAAAATATTACAACACAACAAACTAGGAGATTATTTTTGTAATTGGATAAAAATTTTATACAAGTCCCTCATTAGTAATCTTATAATTAACAGCACACTTTCTAAAGACATTAAAATTGACAGATCAGTTAGACAAGGGTGTCCCTTATCCCATTACCTTTATATCCTATCCTTTGAACCTTTGTTATAGAGAATTAGAAGGGAGGAGAGTATTAAAGGAGTAAGGATCCCTGGAGGTAATGAAACGAAAGTCATTGCATATGCAGATGACACAATTTTTTTTCATATTAATGATAAGTCTATTTCAAAAATAATATCAATATTTCAAGAATTTGGAAGAGGTAGTGGGTCTAAAATAAACGTAACTAAATCTGAAATTATGGACATAGGTAAGAGGAAAGATAGACTAGATTTCCCTTTAGAAATCGTAAGGAAAGATAGTCTTAGGATATATTGCATTTATTTTTCAAACAAACAGACTCAAACTAACGCAGAAACATGGCAAAACATTGAAAAATCAATAAAAAAGATAATTGACAGACATAAATACACAGCACACTCAATTTTTGGCCGGAGCACAATCATAAACACATATGTAAATCCTAAAACAATATACACAGGGAACATATGGGGACTTCCACCAACCATTTTAAGACAAATAAACTTACACATCAGGAAATACATATTTCAAGGAACAATACAAAACACTAAAAATACAACTTTAATCCAATCTAAACAAGAAGGGGGGATTAATTTACAAGACATACCAACAAAACTAAAAGCACTTAGAATTAAATTTATAGGACAAGCCATTAGAAAGAAGGAGGAACATTTATTTACACATTATTACATTGGGATAAGGCTAGGAAAGTTAATTAAAATTGACAACAACACACCCCATTACATGGGAAGAAAACAATCGGATTTTCATATGGCATGCATTCAAGCATTAAAAGGCAACGAAACGTTTAATACACAAGAAAACTAAAGAAATTTAAACACATTTAATAAAGAAACAAGCAACACCACTCTACAATAGGATGCAATGGACACATGTTTATGAAACAATAAACAC
This sequence comes from Lymnaea stagnalis, assembly GCA_964033795.1. Classification (NCBI taxonomy): domain Eukaryota; kingdom Metazoa; phylum Mollusca; class Gastropoda; family Lymnaeidae; genus Lymnaea; species Lymnaea stagnalis. The sequence goes on along the minus strand of CAXITT010001289.1, from coordinate 71,671 downwards.
TAAGAATACATTTAAAAATACATACATTAAAGAAATCGAAAATAAAGACAAAGAAATAACATATAGACTCATATACAACATGACACCAGTATCATCAAGACCATACAAGGACAGGGTTAGGCCCATGGAATGTCCACTCTGCAGGACAGGGGCTGATGAGACAGAACAACATTTATATCTGACATGCAACACAATATTAGAGACTAAATCTACACTTAAACAAATCATTCAAGCAGGTACAGTTCACCCAGTAGATATAGACAGAGCTATAACACTTAACACAATACCAGCATCCATAAACAAGAAACAACACACAATAAGTCTGATATTACTTTCACAATACAGAAAACATGTATGGCACCACAGACTTAAGGCTTTTTTCCACAAACATAATTACACAGACGTTACATTAGAAACACTTTTAGATTTAAAATACAAAACATAATTCAAAACATAGGTTAAGAAAATATTATGACAAAATAATACATTCATCGTTTATCATCCCAACTCATTTAGACATCATGTTTAAAAATTAGTAACATTTGTTTATTTTAAACTTCATAAAATTTGCCTGTCATTTTTTTTAGTTTTACTCTGTATATGTATATATGAAGTGAATTTTTTTGAATAAAAAAAAAAAAAAGAAATGTGAACTACATGCCCATAAGTCTCCTTAAAAACACGGATGTTCCTACTTGATAAGCAACACGGGAGTTCCCTAGAATCATATCATCATCCAAACATATTTTTATGCATCTCTTAAATATAAATAATTATATCATTTTCCTTACATGTTGGGATGCCATTCTTGTCTTAGAATCATTTAATTTTCCTTACAAGTTGCGATGCATCTCTTAAATATAAAGATAGAAATGAGTTCAGTTTTTAAATTAAAAAGTGTAAGGATACAATTGAAGTCTTCATCATGTCAATATTATTAAAATTATTATCTTGAAAAAAATTTTTTTTTAAAAATAAAATTGGTAGTACCTTGGTACTCTCGAACTGGTTCCTCACTTGTAAAGATGCAATGCCAAAACATCCCCTCCACCAAATGTTTGGTCGCCCAATCTCTCTGTACACATGTATCTTTAGCTGATCTCAGACCTTTAAAAATGATCTGTCATAAAAATAGAATTATTTCAACTCTTACTTCATGCCAAAAAAGTTAAGAGTTGTCAATGTGAAAAAAGAATCACTTATGATATTGACAACATTCTAAAATACATTCTTGATAACGTCAGTGTCAAAACTCCAGTGAGAAATAAATTTTGACAGTCACTTGTATGGTCCTGCTCATTTTTTATAAACAAATCATGTCTAACAGTCATTACAGTCATTGATACAAATATTTTATTATGTTCCATTTGGGACCGGTGAACTAAATATTTGTATTGTATATGAGTAATAAAATTTCTAACACATCGAATGCATGTATGGATCAATCACCATAAGTGCGCGGACTAAATTTTGAAAATCTACGCTTCTGTTATGTGAAGCTGCATGTGGCCTGCTGACGCGTAAAAAATAATTTTAATTTATTTGGGTACGCTCTTGACCAAAAGATGTGTTTTAAAATTATATTTCAAATCGTAGATAAAATAAAAACACACATTCTTTCTTTGAATGTCAATGAAGCGAAATTGGGGATCTCGCAAGTTAAAGAGGTGGGAAGGGGAGCACATTTAGCATACAAGTGGGGGAATTGAAGTGGACTTTAATTGATAATTGGGGGTTTCCTAGTTGTTCAATGTGTTCCCTAATGATGGGGATCGAATTCAAGTGCGATGCCACTTGTAGATGGAAATGATAACCTTCAAAACACTTGGATAAAATATTTTGTGTTTTATAAAGTGGCCTTAAATTTAAAACTTTGTAGTTTTGTAAAATATATTTATGATATACATTTTTTTTAAAACTGAGGTCAGATGATTTATTGGCATTGGATTTTTTTTTACAAATTCAACATTTATTACAAAAGCAAAGTTAACAACTCCAGCATGACATTCAATTTTATGTATTAAAACAATTTTTTTTTTTTTTTAAATTAAAAGAAATTTTTTCCCTTTAAAAAAAAAATATATATATGCTTTAAAAAAATCATGAATACTGAAAAATGAATTAATGTAAAAATAAAAAAATCTAATTTAATTAATATTTTTTTTTACAAATTAAACATTTATTAAAAAAGCAAAGTTAACAACTCCATCATGACATTCAATTTTATGTATTAAAACAATTTTTTTTTTTTTTTAAATTAAAAGAAATTGTTTCCCTTTAAAAAGAAAATATATTTATGCTTTAAAAAAATCATGAATGCTGAAAGATGAATTAATGTAACAATAGTAAATTCTAATTTAATTAATCTGCCATTGCAAATTTTGTTTTAACTTTAAAAAAAAAAAATTATGATCTAAAAAAAGAATATTTCATTTTGTAAAAAAACAAAAAAAAAACAAACTAGTTTACAATGAAAAAATATTTAAATTTTAAGCGATTTGTTGTTTACATCATTCACAGAAAAATCATATTTACATAATTGTTAGTTTAAATGATAGCTACATAGTGTACCATACTTATCTATAATTATACCTCTTCAACATGTCATATAAATATATTTTAACTATAAAAATATTTTTTTAATAAATGTTTTCCTCTGTCCTTTTTTTTTTTTTACATTATATTTTGTATTTTGAATCTAAAATGAGTTTCTAATGTAATGGTTGTGTTATTATGTTTACGCAATGGAACACACAAGGACAGCCATACATCTATAGTGAGTTTCTAATGTAATAGATGTGTTATTATGTTTACACAATTGAAAACACAAGGACAGCCATACATCTATAATGAGTTTTGTAACAGACCATGTTTTCACAAGAAACCAGAGAGGTAGCATGAGTGAACATTGAACTGTGTTGACCAAATTTTCCACGAGGAGAAAGAGTGAATTGTATTTTAGAGAAGCAAAAGTGAGCCCCACGTTTTTGTAGAGTAAATTATGTTTTTTGTAAAGCGGTAGCAGAGTGAGGACGAGTTTTTCTGAGAGTTGGAATATTATATATACATGTGACATGATTACATTCATGCAAGGATTATTATTAATATTATCAGTGTGAAGTGTGATATAATAAATTACTTTAAGTTTAACCAGAATTCACTATACTTCTTTGTGTGCCTGGATAAGTGACTGGATAAGTAAGTGGAAGAATGGAAGAAGTCTCAGCCGGCATCCTGAATCATTAATATAAAACAAGTGACCATGCTACTGACATAACGCACTAAGAAATAAGATCTCACACCAAGAGTTACAATGATGTCAGAGCATGTGTTACAGCGACCATGTCATTTAAATATTGATTAGTTTTTTCATTGTGTTTTGCCATTCCACTTTTTATTTGCTTATTTCGTCAACACGCCATCTTAGACATTCATCCCATAGTGAACATGGTCAAGTAAGTCAATTTAAACCTCTTGGCACGAGCAAGCTAAAACCTCTTGGCAGGAGCAGGCTAAGACCTCTTGGCACGAGCAGGCTAAGACCTCTTGGCACGAGCAGGCTAAAATCTCTGAGCACGAGCAGGCTAAAACCTCTTGGCACAAGCGGTGGAAATGGGGATAAGCTCAGTCTCTTCATCATTCAATTTGAGATTGTTTATGGTCATCCAGAGCTTACCTGACTCCACAGTCTTCTGTATCATACTAAGAAGCTGAGGGAACTGAGAGGAGATTAGGGATTGATAAATGTGGATATCGTCCGTGAACATGTGATACAGCAGGTCAAACTGATTGATCACTGCACCCAGGGGATGAACGTACACAGTGAAAAGCACCCTGCCTAGGACCGAGACATTTTGTGATCTTTTTATTCAGCTGTTTTAATGAAATGAATGTATGCAATTTTAAAATGACATGACTGATAATGTTTACTAATTTGTTTTATGTATTTCTCGGTGAGCCAAGCTCTAGGCTGGGTACCACGTTAAATATAATAATAACAATAATAATAATAATAATAATGACAATAATAATAATAATAATAATAATAATAATAATAATAGTATTAATAATAATAGTAGTAGTAATAAAGTCCAAATTGATTTCACGTATTAAAACTAATATTGAAATTAGACAATGAAGGACTTACAATCAGTACTTGGAGTATACTGTAATACTAAGGCTTAAGACTAAAGGATTAGCAGCTTTATACTCTATTCTTGTGGTATGTTCCTGTATATTAAGTCTATCGTCAAAGGCTTAGTAAATCTATATCTGTCAATGTCTATAAGTCAGTATACATAAATGTGTCTAAAAAAGACATATATGTTCAGTTATTTTCCTGTGCATGGCTATTTTATAACTTACTTTGTTTTTGTTTTTTTTAGAATAATCTGTTATTTTTATAATGTTTAATAAACCTTTTACATGTCATAATGAGACCTGTATGGTACTGTATAAAATAGAGCATAAATCATAAAATGCATAATGAAAACTGAATATATGATACAATATAAGGTGTTAAGACTGAAATACATTGGATCAAACGAATGTTGTATATAATATAACATGGAAAGTAAGATGTAAGGTTAAATAAATAGTTGTTATAATGTAGTGTGGAAATAAGTATTCTAGGTTAAATGAAGATGTAATGCAATATATGGTAGAAAGATGCTGTGTTAAATGGAAAAAAAATACTTTTGTAAACCATGAATTAATTTTAATGGAAATCATGTATGATAGACACATGAACACCATTTCTATATGTATTGAATTCCTTATATTTAAATAAAATATAGCTAAATAATAATTCGCTTTTAGGACACAGATCTAGGTGCCTTTCTATGTCCCACGTATTTAAAAAATAATAATAATATCAGTGTTTACCTTTATTTTTCTACTTAAAGTTGTCAATACTTCTGAATCATTTTCTGATCTTTGCCAACGTTTTGATTGCACATGACTGCAGGAAGCGTTTTAACTTTTACAAACATCATATTCCAAACTTTCATTTACCATATCTTTGTTGTCTTCTGATATGATACTAGTTAGATCACTTGTTCTCATGTTTCTCGTATATTCATGCAATGTGCCTGTTCTAGTCAATCTTCATTTATTCATCGTCAATGGTTGATAGTTGTTTTCTTCAGATAAGCTATAGATCCCTTGTGCTCATATACCTCGAACATTCTTGTAATGTGCCTTTGCTATTTAATTTTGAATTATTCATTTTCAATGATTGATAGTTGTTGTCATCAGATTTCAGATGTGATATAGATCACTTGTGTTCAGATTTCTCGTACATTCGTTGTATGTATCAGTTCTATTTAATTTTGAAGTATGTACTGTCAATGGTTGATAGCACTTTAATGACAGCAGATTAGAGATAGAACTGTTCTTAATAATATTAATAAAGTTCATTTCAAAAACACGCTTCCTCCCCAAAGGCTCGAAGCGCGGTACAAAGTAAACAAAAAAACATATCTATAATTAACCACATTTAAAACAAACGCAACACTACAAAAACTAACTACAAGCATACAATCTCAAAGTCCTTCTAGCCATTTCAACCCGGAGCAACACAGCCAATATGCATTAACTGGAAAATATGGTAGACAATCATCCCAGAAGGTATTTGCGAAATAGATGTGTCTTTAGATCGGTTTTAAAGGACTCCAGTGTCTTGTTGTTTCTGAGATCGATAAGAAGGGCGTTCCAAATTGTTTGGCGCTTTCCGTAAGTCTCAAGGCAAACACGTGGTGTCGAGAGTTTGCCACTATCGGATGAGCGGAGCTCTCTAGTGGGTACATAAGGCGTCAGCAGCTCTTTCAGATAGGACGAAGCCAGGTCGTGTAAGCAGCCGTAGCACAAAGTTGCGATTTTGTACTCTATGCGAGCACGCACCGGCAGCCAATGCAACTCTCTCAGAAGTGTTTTTGCATGGTCGAATTTGCGTTTGCGGAGAACTATGCGAGCCGCATTATTCTGTGCTATTTGAATTTTATCCAGGAGCGTAGCTGGAAGACCCACCATGAGAGCATTGCAATAGTCCATGCGTGATAGCACAAATGCAGACATCAGCCTCTTTGTTGTATCAATTGTTAGGAAGGGCCTGATGTGACTAATCCTGCGCAGCTCCAGAAAAATCGCCCTGCAAAGCATGTTAATATGACTTTCAAAAGTTAGTCTTCTATCTAGGTAGACACCCAAGTACCGCACTGTTTGAGCTAAATCAATACGCACACCTGAGAGAGTAATGGATGTCGTGTTATTTGCAGATTTCTGCTTCTGAGCGGTCGCAATGGGGAGCAGCTCAGTCTTATCATCATTTAATTTGAGCTTGTTTATGGTCATCCAGTGCTTAACCGACTCCATTGTCTTCTGTGTAATACTGAGCAGCTGAGGGAACTGAGAAGGAATCACGGATTGATGAAGTTGTGTATCGTCCGCGAACATGTGATACAACATGTCAAACTGCCTGATCTCTGCACCCAGGGGCTGAATGTACATCGTGAAAAGCATCGGGCCTAGGACCAAGCCCTGGGGTACTCCGAATTCGAGATTAGATTTCTTCAAGGTCAAGCCGTTTGAAATAACTGACTGGACCCGATTATTCAGATACGATCGGAACCAACACAGGACGGTATCAGTGAGACCAAACGTTTGTTGCAGACGCTGGAGCAGTATGCCATGTTCGAGCATATCGAAAGCTGCCGATAAATCTAGTAAAGACAAAATCGATACCCGGCCCTCATCACAAGACGACAGAAGGTCGTTTACGACGCGCAACAGGGCTGTCTCAGGAGAGTGATGCACCCTGTATGCGGATTGGAATGGTTTAAACAAGTCAAACTGAGTGAGGTGATCCAGGAGTTGGCGGAGAACAACTTTTTCTAAGATTTTAGAAATAAATGGTACATTTGAGTTGGGGCGGTAATTTTCCAACACATTTGGGTCAAGAGTTGATTTCCTTAATAGTGGAGTGACGATCGCCTCTTTAAAAAAATGATGGAACAACAGCAGTACCTAAGGACTGATTTATGATATACGTGATGATGGGGACTATTTCATCCAGACATTCATACAAGAGCCCTGCTGGAAGAGGGTCAAGCGAACACGACTTTCTTGGGGTATCAGCGAGGATTTTCCTCACATTTGATTCACTGACCTCAACAAATTTACCCATAGAAGAGCCGTTGAATAGTGAGAATTCTGGAGCAGTATCGATGCAACTGTCAATTTTCGCTCTGATCCTCTTAACTTTGGTAATAAAGTAGTCATTTAGTGCGTCTGGCAGCTCTTCTACAGCAAAGTTATTTGGCAGAGATGTAGCCTTGTTTTTACCGGTCAGCTGACCCACAATGCGAAATAAGTCCTTGCTTGAGCTGCTGCCTGTATGACTAACATACTCAGTCCTAGTTGCAAGGACCAACCTCTTGGTTCGTTCCCTGTGGTCAACAAAGATTTCTGGGTACACAGTCAAGCCCGACTTCCGCCATTGGCGTTCTACACGTCGCTGCTTCGCTTCCTTAATTTCGGGCGTGAGCCATGAGGCAGAAGTGCGGTCCGTAACTCGCCGTGTGGTCAGTGGTGCATGCTTGTCTAAAATGACTCTGAGGCCACTGTTGTAGGATGTTGCAGGGTCATCTACACCGCACTCTTGTTCTGCTAACGTCTACAATATTTGATACGCATTTAAAGAAACCCGTTGTTAGAGGTTGATGACGTCATTCTTTAATTTGAATTATATTATTCAAATTGTAACGTCTTATTTACTGGTTTAAAAAACGTACAGACTATCAGAAGAACAAACTTTAAGTGTTTTACACAGAGATAAATTTTAATAATAAAAAAAAAAATCTAAATATTTTTTTTAAAGGTTTAGATAATTAGGATTTGTAGCTATTATAGATCGTACATTGGATATAAACGATGTATAGGAGGTACATATAATATGGATCTATTATGGTACGTACATGGGATTTACATATTAAAGTATACGTACCTATTTAAATACAAACATAGGATGTGATCATTGAATAATTTAAGTCCATCTCTGGTTTTTACTAAACTTTTTCCGGATCAACTAACCTACAAAGTTGTGTCAACTACTTGCATGAACGTCCCTTATACATGGGAAAAGAATCGTTTTTTTCAACACCGAATGATTTACCAGCCTACAAATACGAAACTATATTTAAAATGATCAGGGCGTTTTTAACGGACATAACATAGATTTAAATCAGAAAATCACATTTTAGTTGGAGATGATTTATTTCGTTGATTGAACTCAATATACTTTACAATTGTCATGCCGTTTGGAAATATCAGTAATGATAGTAATTTTATAAACATATGTCAGTTATTGCATTAAATCGCCCTAGCTCTATTAGTTTCAAACTCATATGACAGGTATTGTCTCATAGATTTAAGCTTTAGTCATTTATTAACTTCATATTTATATAAAAATCTGATAATTCATTTATACATGAGAGAGAAAAAGAGAGAGATACATAAAGATACAGAAAGAAATAACAATAAAAAGACAGACAGATAGAGAGAGATAGTGGGAAATATGGAGAGAATAATAGTGATGGATAGACACACATTGGATAGAATGTAAATGAGAGAGAGAGAGAGAGATTGATAGATCCGTAAGAGACAGAGTGGTGTAGTGAGAAAGATAGATTCAATCAGAGCTAGAGATAGAGAGAGATTGATAGAGATAGAAAGAAATAGTGAAAGCTTGGCAAATAGAAAGATAGATACGGAGAAAGACTGACTAAGAAAGATATAGATATATTGATAGCGATAGGGAGAGACTCAGAGACAAAATGATAGAAATGGATCAATAAAGAGAGAGAGAGAGAGACAAAATGGAAATAATGACAGACGGAGAGATGGAGAAAGATGTTAGAGATAGAGAGAGAAAAATTAAATTAGAGATAAATAGAGAGAGTTGGAGAGAGAATATGAGAGAGACAAAATGGAGAGAGATGAAATGAGGAATAGAGATAGAGAGATAGGGGTGATATAGAAGAGTCTTACTTTTACATATACTTCTTGTACTTTCTTTAACTCATAAGTTATGTCATAAATGTTTAATACAAATGTATTTGACTGTTTACAGTGTGATAACTGTATGCATTCATCAATACAACGACCCGTCCGATATGACATCACGTATTTTATTTCAACAACAATTTTATGAAAGAATATATTACGCACCAAAGTAATTTAAAAAAAAATAAATACATAATTTCATTAACTGTGGTTATCGTGATATATATTTCATGACATCAGTGACATTAAAGGGAACCACACGTGACATGTTCAGCTTAAAGCTATATCAGTGGGTAGCCATAAAGATCCTAAATAGAGAAAAAATTATAATTGTTGATGAGAAAATTTATGTCAAATTTAATATTCTCTACACAACACTTATCCCATATCAAACAAACATATTTTGTTTACAATGAGACATGTCTACCTACTGCTATAGTTTTTAAATAGACATGTCCCTTATGGGTGCCAACTTATATGGTGATTGATACAAAAGGTCCTGTATAAGTACCTACTTATAATAGTTCTCAAATAGACATATTCCATGTTGCTACATAATTAGATAATGTTCGCTAATAATGTCCTATATCGTCAGCTTACTTTAAATTAGTGTCAAATTATTGAGTTGATAAATGTTGACTTTAGTTTGAGTTTGAGTTCATCCAAGTTCAGATTATATTCGTTAGACATTAGTTGAGTTGGAAATATTTTAGTTCAGGTTGAATAACTACAGGTGACTCTATTTTATGTTCGTTTAGTTGACTTTAGATAAGTTGACTTTAGATAAGTTGACTTTAGGTAAGTTGACTTTAGATAAGTTGACTTTAGATAAGTTGACTTTAGATAAGTTGACTTTAGATAAGTTGACTTTAGATAAGTTGACTTTAGATAAGTTGACTTTAGATAAGTTGACTTTAGATAAGTTTAATTTATTTTATATGGCCTTTGTTTACAGTAGATTTTATGTTAAATTAGATTTGCGTGAAATCGTTTAGTTAAAGTAATGTTTATTGTAGATTATTTACATGTCTTAGGATCAGTTTATTTTCTTTTATTTTAAATTTCTTCAAATATATTATTTGTTTTTATTATTTTATTTTTTTTGGAGGGGGGGGGTGGAAGGGGCGAGGGTGGAGGTTGTCGCCTTAAACCTCTTGCTCAAGGCGAGATTTGGTTTTGGCAGAAAATGCCAGGTTCTTTAGCTTCGGGTTATGAGAACCCTACTAGTCCGGTGCGCCACGAAAAGGCAGAACCTTTGCACCGGGCAACCTAAACCAGTTACAGAACAATCCATAATGGTCTAGATTTAATTAAAACCAAACTTTGAAAACTAATAGTTTTAATTTTAACTTTTTAATTCTTCTTTATTTAATAATAAAAATTTATTTGTTTAAAAATTATATTTTATTACTTTAATTTTTTGTGAGTTTAATTCGACATAGTGTCTTACGATTTTTTTCCGGAATGTTATTTTTTTTTTTTAAAGGTTGGTTTTAATTATGGGACGCCCCAACAGTATAAATCAGCAGCCGCCCTCGCAGTAAAGGATCATGGGGCGGACACGTTGGGGCAAATCATATGTAGCGTGAGGTCTTATATGACGCGTTTGCGCGGACGTACAAGAAATCATGCTGCAGTCTTTTTTTTAAAGACGGAACAAAGGGAGGTTGGTGCGTGGTCGAATAGTCTAAACATAACAATTTCCAAAATAAGCAAACTTAAAATTTAATGTCGGGAGTTCAATTCCTGCTAAAGCCCAGTCAATAATCCACACATTATCATTGTTGGCACTTCAATATGAAAAGAAAAGAGCCAAAACTAACATCATTATCGTGACTTCTCACTGTAGTTTTGTTCGCTGATTTTGATCTGTCTTTTTATGTTGTCGAACCAAGGAGACATTTTTTTTACTTCCTTCCGGTTTGTTTACATAATGTACTTTTGGACATGACATTTTTTTAAAACTATTTATTTTGAATCGTCAACTTTGCATACAAACGATCTTGTATTGCAAATTATTGATGCGGAAACATCGGACGATAAAGATGAATCTTTTTTTAAAAATCTGATTCCTGTGTCAGCGACGATTCTTAGCTGCCTGATGGGTCAATAAATGTGATGTGAAATTATAAATTTAGGCTAATTATGTTATTATTACCCATGACGTCATTTGCTTATTTATTTAAAATTTGTGCAAGGAAAGGCAGGAGTCATTCCCCTTTGTTGATATTGTTGTTAATTTTTTTGGATGAAGTGTCTGAAATGGTGGTGGCGAAGGAATATTTTAATAACCGGTTGGAACAAGATTTCGTGTGAATAATTAACGAAGATTCAAAGAAAAGTTACATTTTGTGGTTTTAAAACTGAAATTTTATGTTTTTGGAATTCATGCAGAGAGTGTGGAATTGTCAGAATGTTAGAAATATTGATGAAAAATAGAGAAATTAATTTTCGTATATGGTACTTGAAAATCATGCGGATCTAGAAAGGTGTGATTAAATATTACGTCACTGTCGTCTTATTGTGCTCCGGTGTCCGGCGGTAAGTGCAAAATATCCAAAATTGATTTTTGGCCATATACAATTAGGTTGTAATTTGCGGTAAATATATACAAATTATGGAAGTGAAATTTACCGCCCGTTTTTGGAATCGTCTGGAAACTCAGGGTAAAAGGAGTGTGATTGCTTGGGTGATGAGTGATGGTCTTATTGCCGACCGGTACGAATATCCCAATTGTAAGAAGGGTATGAAATTGTGTCCAAGTGCACATGTTTCAGATGGGTTTGCATGGAGATGTCGCGACAAAAATCATGGCTGTATTATGCGTAGTATAAGGAAGGGATCGTGGTTTAGTGACAGTAGATTGACATTTAGTGACATTCTATTATTGACACACTTTTGGGTTAAAAAACTGCCTTTGCGAAATATTGCGACAGAAGTGGGGGTTAATCGAAATACTGTAACGGACTGGGTGAGCTTTTGTCGCGAGGTATGTGCGGAAGCATGTGTTTTGGCGAGTGAGAGCTTAGGCGGAGTGGGTAAAATTGTGGAGATTGACGAATCCAAATTCGGCAAGAGAAAGTATCATAGAGGCAAACGCGTAGAAGGAAAATTGGTGTTTGGTGGGATCGAAAGAGGATCCAAAAAATCCTTTTTCAGGGTTGTTGAGAACCGCGGTAAAGACGTCCTCCTGGCAATAATTAAAGAATTTGTGCAGCCAGGGACCACAATCATTTCTGATTGTTGGAGGTCGTACGACACAATTAGAGGACGAAGGGTTTCACCACCTCAAGGTGAACCATACAATTCAGTTCAAACACCCTGAAACGGGCGCGCACACCAACACCATAGAGGGCACCGGGAGTGCAATAAAAAGATCTCTGCCCACGAGAACCTGTCATGGGGAGGAGCAGTTCGACTCATAATAATATGAATATATGTGGCGACGCTCGTGTGGCAATAAAGATCAAATGAGGGAATTTTTTTTTTAAATGTCATAAAAATTGTGTATCCGCTCCATTTAAGAGATCTTGATTCGTAAAGAGTCAGTAAAATAACGAATTATCATTTGAAAATTTCATTGTTTTTTTTTGCTTTTTAAAATCGTCCATTACCATGCATTTCTGAATTTAAGGGTTAAGGTTAGGGTTTATTGTTAGGTTTTGGGTTAGGGTTAGTTTTAGGGTTAAGTTTAGGGTTAGGTTTACGGTTAGGGTTAGGGTCAGGTTTAGGTTTAGGGTTAGGTTTAGGGTCAGGGTTAGGGTTAGGGTTAGGGTTAGGTTTAGGATTAGGTTTAGGGTTAGGTTTAGGGTTAGGTTTAGGGTCAGGTTTAGGGTTAGGGTTAGGGTTAGGGTTAGGGTTAGGGTTAGGTTTAGGGTTAGGTTTAGGGTTAGGTTTAGGGTTAGGGTTAGGGTTAGGTTTAGGGTCAGGGTTATGTTTAGGGTTAGGGTTAGGTTTAGGGTTAGGTTTAGGGTTAGGGTTAGGGTTAGGTTTAGGGTTAGGTTTAGGGTTAGGTTTAGGGTTAGGTTTAGGGTTAGGTTTAGGGTTAGGTTTAGGGTTAGGTTTAGGGTTAGGTTTAGGGTTAGGGTTAGGGTTAGGGTTAGGTTTAGGGTCAGGGTTAGGGTTAGGTTTATGGTTAGGTTTAGGGTTAGGGTTAGGGTTAGGTTTAGGGTTAGGTTTAGGGTTAGGTTTAGGGTTAGGTTTAGGGTGAGGGTTAGGTTTAGGGTTAGGGTTAGGTTTAGGGTTAGGTTTAGGTTTAGGGTTAGGGTTAGGTTTAGGGTCAGGGTTAGGGTTAGGGTTAGGGTTAGGTTTAGGGTCAGGGTTAGGGTTAGGTTTAGGGTTAGGTTTAGGGTTAGGGTTAGGTTTAGGGATAGGGTTAGGTTTAGGGTTTAGGGTTTAGGATCTAGGTTAGGGATTTGCGCCATCAAATTTTTGATCATTTTTCAAAAATTTCAAAAAAAAAAATTCAAATTTTACTCGTTTTTTACAAATTTTTTTTTAAAATCATTTTTCTTAAATTTCAAAATTTAATAGTTTTTTACAATTTTTTAAAATTACAAAACCAAAATTTTCGTTGATTTTTTATTTTTTTCCCGAAAAATTTTTTTTCTTCCGTTTCTTTTAATTTTACATTTTCTTTAAAATATTTTTCACAGATTACTATATATTTGTGTGTTTTCCTATCTTGAAAATTAAATTTTCTTGTAATATTGCTTATTTTCGATCTTTCGGTAAGTTTTTTGATAAAAAGTTTAAATTTTTTTTTATTATTGCTTATTTTCGATCTTTCGTTAATTTTTTTTATAAAAATCATTCTCCCCAACTGTTCCCTTTTTGTACATTACGTTTCTTTGCACTACTTTTTTTTTTTTGGTCGGCCGCCATCTTGTTTGACATGATCCGTGACCTTCTCATGAAGGATCATGTCAACAAAGATGGCGGCCATGCTTGGGGAAACCCCGGGTACCACTCTCATAATTTACCTAAATTTAATAGTGGTAATAGTTGGAACTTTGGTAAACTTTCAAAACAGTTGTAAAACTATCGAGGTAATCTGACAGTTTAGGTGCGTATATTATTTCTTAACGCATTTCGTATTTCCTATTACAAACGTAAGTGTATTTTTTAAAAATTAAGTAGAGGTAGTTATAATTAATTAAAACTGAATTATAAATCGACTTTTTGGTTTTTTATTTTATTTTTAAAGAGTCCTTAAACATTCCCCAACCAAAGTTACATAACAACATGTTTTTTTCCAACCTGTGGCCAGATTTTTTAACACCAATGAGTAAGTATGATAAATAAAATGTTCAAACTGTAAACATTTCCTAAAAAAGAATGAATTACTGGATTTGTCATTATGCAAGAGCGCCCCCTCCCCTCCCCCCAACCACTTTCTTTTCTCCCCCCCCCCCAGAGCGCTCGGAATAAAAGGGTTGTCCCTTAAAGTCTTGGGGGGGGGGGTTTAGAAGTGGATCACCGACTAATGCAGTGGACACACACGTCATCATTGTTCTGGAGTGGAGCTAAGGAGGAGGTCCACCAAATATGTGCCAATGTTTGATGAAGTGTTGACTTTAAAAAAATAAAAATATTGTGACGTTGCAGAAATGACGGAGATCGGAATGATAGCGTGGGGTCATTTAATGATAGTCATCTCATACTGATGGCTGCAAATACGTGTAGGTGATTGGTGAGCTCTCCCATTTTTTCGTATGCAAATGCGCTTATTAATAGTGACTGATTTGCGCTGATTAAAATAAGGGCGAAGGCTTGTTATCATATATAATAAGACAGCCTCGTTTTGTTGTATTGCTGGTACTGGTATCATTTTGTTTAAAATTTGCAGAGTGACCAAGAAACAATAATTGGAATTGTTTATTCAACGGAATTTTTAAATGATGTAGCATTTCGTTTCTACCCACACTTTGTGAGGCAACAAAGAACGTTAATACAACAATGGAATTTCTCGTAAGACGATCATAACAATTGCAATATGGCTTGTAGGCCTATGTCAAATATGAGAGTTCCTTATAACTACCGCTAGCTGGTCCTAACCGGAAACGGGATACCACCGGAATCGGTATCCCAGCAAGATCGTAATCTCATCGCGCTCGAGATCATACCAGGATCAGGATCACACCGGATATGGGATCAAACAAGATTGGGATCTCATTTGGATTTGGATACCTCCAGAAACGGGATCTCACCGGGAACGGACTCTTACCGGGTTTGGGATTGCACCATGACCGGGATCGGAATCCAACAATATCCAGGCATCTATCGTAAGAGGGATCCCATCGGATCTGAATCCCATTATAATCCTTCCCCATTGTACTGAAACTTACCAGAAAGGTAGATTTCTTAAAAAAATTAAGTTATTCAAGGTGTGAATAATTTAAAGAAACTCAATACCGTTGGGAATAGTTCAAATGTTTTTAAAGCAAAGTAGTTATAGTTCAAATGAAAACAATGTCAGGTGAGAATAGTTCAAATAAATTAAATGTCAGGTGACAATATTTCAAATGAAGCTAATGCAAGTGAGAAATAGTTGAAATAAATTCAAAGCTATCTTAAAAACAAACTCTTTGAAAATGAAGAAAGGTTATCTTTATATTTGTAAAACAATTTTTGCTGTACACATTTTTAACCACAATTTTTTTCTTCTATCAGAACAGACTACAGGCAACCTGTTTAAGGTGAAGGCCTTTTCCTAGGTGTGCTCATTGTCAAATGGCCCAACTACAGCCAACCTGTTTAAGGTGAAGGCCTTTTCCTAGGTCTGCTCACTGTCAAATGGCCCAACTACAGCCAACCTGTTTAAGGTGAAGGCCTTTTCCTAGGTCTGCTCACTGTCAAATGGCCCAACTACAGCCAAACTGTTTAAGGTGAAGGCCTTTTCCTAGGTCTGCTCACTGTCAAAGGGCCCAACTACAGCCAAACTGTTTAAGGCGAAGGCCTTTTCGTACGTCTGCTCACAGTCAAATGGCCCAACTACAGCCTACCTGTTTAAGGTGAAGGCCTTTTCCTAGGTCTGCTCACAGTCAAATGTCCCAACTACGGCCAACCTGTTTAAGGTGAAGGCCATTTCCTAGGTATGCTCACAGTTAAATGGCCCAACTACAACCTACCTGTTTAAGGTGAAGGCCTTTTCCTAGGTCTGCTCACAGTCAAATGGCCCAACTACAGCCAACCTGTTTAAGGTGAAGGCCTTTTCCTAGGTCTGCTCACTGTCAAATGGCCCAACTACAGCCAACCTGTTTAAGATGAAGGCCTTTTCCTAGGTCTGCTCACTGTCAAATGGCCCAACTACAGCCAACCTGTTTAAGGCGAAGACCTTTTTCTAGGTCTGCTCACTGTCAAATGGCCCAACTACAGCCAACCTATTTAAGGTGAAGGCCATTTTCCTAGGTGTCCTCACTGTCAAATGGCCCAACTACTGCCACACTGTGTAAGGAGAAGGGTTTTTTCCCAGGCTTGCTCAATATCAAATTGGTCTTCCTTATGTAACTGCAACACTGGATACACTTTGAATGGAGACAAACAATGTTTAGATGATAATTTCATTTTTTTAATGTTTTATTTATGTGAAAGTAAAATTTCTAAGTTCAATTTTAGCATGTTCTATACTTAACATGTTTTGTTATTTAAACAATGAAGCACAATGAGCAGGGTAGTTTCAAACACATTGATTGGTTTTTGTTTGAGCATGTTTAGATATTAGTGTATATAAATTACACAAACTTTTTTTAAAATTAACTTACAAACTTATGTATGAGATTCGATATACTTTTTATAAAACATTTCTCAGATTTAATTTTATGAACTGATTGTTTTAAACTTGATTCCATCATTAAAAAAGCTAATTAATTCACGTTTAATTATCTCTTGTGACGCATTAAGATTTGATAGAAGAATATAGAGTAAATATCTTTACGTTGCTTGTCTCTAATGTGTTTGTCTATTCTCCACATATGTCAATAAATCTACATCAGTCAGAAAACTCTGAAGCCAAACATGTCGGAATAAAGAAGGAGCTCTTTTGTATTTATGTTACCCTGGTAACAAAACAGATCAATATGGAGTTTCATGTAGGAGCAAGTGAACAATTTAGTACATTTAAGAAAAGGTAATATCCCATCTGTTTGACCTCATTACTAGAGTTTAAACATGCTTTAACAAATCGCTATATTTAACATAATTATAATTAGATGGTGTACTTAAGAATTCCAATATAAATATTTAATGAGTAAATATCTATATGGATTTAAAAGATTAAGTATAAATACTGTGATTTAAAAAGTATATTGGTTCTGTTTATTACTAAAGAAGATTAATTAGACACTTAAAATTTGTGTAAATAAAGCAACTGATGTAAAGCTTTAAAAAAGAGGCATATGTGAATTTCTACTCAACAGTCTGTGATCAGCCTTAATATTTACAAGCATAATTATAATATATTAAACAGTCTGTGATCAGCCTTGCCATGGAAAAAAATGTTTAGGCACATGTATATCTAAAAGCCGCAGGACATGTAACCCTGTCAGGGGCTGTAAATTTAACATATTAATGAATGCCTTAGTGACGGGGCGTGCTCTACTGGAAATATTTGTGTCAACACTTAAGGACCACATCAATGTCCGTATCTCCAGAGGCTGCACAAAAATAACACTTATACAGGTCAGTCTTTTTGGGTGTAACAAGAAGAATTGCCAAATGAGTGTTACATGTAATTTGAATTTTCCGTACATCATTTGTTTAAGTTTAAAGATGTTACTTAGTTTGTGTCAACTAATTTGTTGTTTTATTTCAAGTCTGCGAGTCATACAAGTATTTGATATTTAAACATTAATTTGAAACTTGACTTTTCTTTTACAGCAAGCTTTGTTTTCATTGCTATACATTGTTATCAATGGTTATTTTTTTATGTTACTCACTATTATGTAACAGAGGTGAATCATAGATATGCAGCAGAGTTGACGTATAGTTATGTAACATAGTTGTCTCTTTGATCAAAGAGAGAAACGATTGGTTTAAACACTTGACTTAATTAGCAAAGACTTTTTTTGTAAATCCTAAATTTAAACAAATTAGTATTTCATATTTACAGTTTTATCATACATTTAAAATGTTCCTTTATATATCACTAAATGCTTGGATATACAAGATATCAACATTATTTATTAGTTAAATACTGTGTCAGCACATAGGCATCTCTTCTCGTCTTGGTAGGAAAGGATATACCAGGAATAAAAATAAAATCTGTGACTGTACGTCTGATAGATATATTTGATTTCACTATTGTTGATTTAAAAAATAAATTTGGAGTGTTTTGTTCCTTAATATGAAACAAACTATATAATTTAATAAAAAATCAATTTAAACACATAAATTATACTGGTATTGACTTTTTTGAAAGATAAAATCTTGTAGTTATAATGGCCAAACTATTAAATGATAATAATTGTTTGTGTCTCAGATATCAATCAATGTACAACAAAAACTCTCAAGTGTGAGCCGATATGAGAGAACACACCAAAAAACTTCAACTGCAAGTGTAACTTTTGGTGCACTCTGGGGACTGACAGGACAAGTTGTGTCAAGAGTAAGAATTAATAAATAAACAGATAGGAACGCATTGAATTAATATGAAACTCTACCTCAGGCAGTGTTGTAGCTTGGACTAGAGCCACCAGCTCGGGCCAAGATTTTCTCTTATTTCTACAAAATAAACCACACAAAAAATTATGTGCAATTAGGCAGAAAATGTTACCCCTCCATATAAGAGAAAAATTACTCCTTGGAGTGGAAGACCTTATTTGCCTGCCACCCTCCTTCCTAAATCACTAACCACAGGAAATGTCATTTTTGTGAAAGAAAAGATCGGGAAAGAAGTCAGTGATTTCTGTAATCCCTTGTATGAATATAAGGGTGAAATTAACTAGGTTTTGGCATAGTTTATACAATGGACTACGTTTGCAAGAGTTGATAGCATATTCAACACGGAGGTACATGTGTGACTATTTTTTTTTTAATACTGAATTTCAGTGAACATTGTGGGTGACCTGAAGTGTGATCATGTCTGTACTTTAGCCCTGGATACCAACACTGCATATTGTTTGTGTACAAGTGGATACAGTCTTCAAGAAACTGTGAAATTACAATGTGAAGGATGAGCTGAGGAGTTGATAATTGATGTTAAAGAAAAACATTTAAAATAACCATAACCGATTTTTATGTGTTGATTAATTAATGAATTATTTTTTTTTGCTTGGTGAAAAAAAAAAGTTAAATTTTAGTTTTAAATTAATATTGTTGTTTTTAATATATATGTAATCTTTTTTAAAATTGAAATACCTTTAGTTGCAAAAACTAAATCTGTCCATACATCTTTTTTAACAGATATCAATGAATATAACTTTGATCACTTCAACTTGTGTGAATAGAAAAACAAATGTGTTAACACTTTAGGTGGTTACAATTGTTCTTGTCTTTCTGGCTATTTCCTTGATAATAATGGCCGCTCTTGTGTTGGTAAGAAGATTTTGAGATTTTACATATATTTCTAAATTTCTAACAATTTCATTGAATTTTTCTTAAACTTTTCTTAATCTTTAAACTGTAAGTCAATAATAAATAAATTCTTTAGTCTCTACAAAATATAACAGATCATAACATAAAATTATTCCATTCAAATGAAAAAAAATCTAAAAATAATAAGAGGTATACTTAACTCTTTAGTCATTTAAATATGGGTAACTATTTGAATATTTAAAAATAACAGACACAATTAAAATAAAAAAACAACGTTTTAGAAACAATTTGTGTAAGATATGTATATATTCAGGATGTTTTTAATAAACTTTGTATACAAAATAAACTATCGGAGCATACAATGTATGATACTATTCTAACCAACATTTTTTTTCAGGTCTTATACTTTATTTATGGTTGTTACTTTCTATCTACGATCATATTACGGTAAGCTTTTGAGTTCTTCTATGATTTCGTTCTCTATGCAGATTGTTGGTAAGGTAAATGGGAACCCAATTGTAGCAATGACTGCGCCTGTGGTACTGGTGCTGACAGCTGTGCCTGTGGTACTTGTGCTGACAGCTGTGCTTGTTGTACTGGTGCTGACAGCTGTGCCTGTGGTACTGGTGCTGACAGCTGTGCCTGTGGTACTGGTGCTGACAGCTCTGTCTGAGGACTGGTGCTGACAGCTGTGTCTTTGGTACTGGTGCTGACAGCTGTGCCTGTGGTACTGGTGCTGACAGCTGTGCCTGTGGTACTGGTGCTGACAGATGCCAAGGGGTTTGCGCATGCCCAGTGAAGACGTGTATTTGTTTACCTGTGTTTGTGATGAGGAATATTTCTTCGATTATGACATTATTTGTCCATCAAATTGTAAAAAAATCGTGGTTATAGATTAAAATGATATTATTACTGGTCAAGGGCGTGGTTCAAAGTGACTGTCCTCAAAATTTTAAGTAAATCACGTGTTTTCAGAGCCTGTTTGCATTATGTTGATATTCGGCGCCATCTTTATTTTAATGCCCTGCAGTACTTCAAGCTTAAGATAGCTCAATACCTGCGTGTGTGCTCCTTGACTGCTACACATCAGAGTGACTGGAGGTATGTTCACATACAATATTACGCTGTATACCATTGTGGTAGCGACTCTGGTAAACAAACTGTTTACCTGTGATACCAAGGGACCAGAAGTTGTCGTGTCATCTGTAAATATAGACCTCGTAAGAAAACAGTTTTCCGCACAGCGGGGACTTGCCACTGCGTGTTTGTTGACATTTTGCATAGTTCATCTTGAACTTGCTCTGCTCAGTTTCCCATAGGACGCCAAAGACTTGTGCTATTATATCTGGTCTGCTTTCTCCCAGCCAACTCCTACTCTCCTGAACCCAACCCTGGACCAAACATCGCTACGGGTGCTGGCTATCCTCCATCGCATACCCACTAATGTTCCATGTCATCACGGACCTGCGGTAATTGTGACCTTGCAGTGCAGTGGGAAGACATATGCGTTGCATGTGAACAATGTTGGCAATGGTTCCATGGTCATTGTCAAAGCATCGACACAGACTATGACAAACAGCATGGGGAAATTTCTAGCATGCCGTGGTACTGTGCTATCTCTGGATGCCCGAATAGCCAGATCGTGTTTGACCTCCACAGTTCAAGGTCAGAATCCATCCTCCCAGATTTCTCCCTAAATTCCTCATGCACCACGCCAAAGAACCTTCAGAGTTTTCATCCACCACACTGCTCTACTCCTATTCGTTGCAGTCAGCAAGACAAATGGAAACACAGACCATTGCGCATATTGAATGTGAACTTTCAGTCTGCAAGCGGAAAGAGAGTCGAGATAGCCAATTTGATAAACACCTTAAAGCCTGACATCATCTTGGGTACAGAAACATGGCATAATCCCTCCATAGCCAACGCAGAGGTTGTACCGGCTAATTACAAACTATTCCGGCGAGACAGAAAAGACAGAGGAGGAGGAGTACTTGTTGCTGTCCATGACAGCCTGGACTTTCACGCTGTTTCAGAACTAGATGTTGATGAATGCGAACTCCTGTGGGTGAAGGTGAAGCTGAAGGGTAGACGCACACTTTACGTGTGTGCCTATTACAGGCCCACGACAGCAGATGAACCAAGCCTGGGGAGGCTTGATGTGTCACTTCAGAGAGCAATGCAGTCTAATAACGTTTCTCTCCTTATAGGGGAGATTTCAAGGTTTCCTGGTTGGGACTGGCAGATTCCTGCTTTGAAGCCCAAGTCCCCATACCCGGTGTTACACTCTGAATTCATGGAGATAATTAACAACCATGGTCGGGAACAGATGGTTAAAGAACCCACGCGAGGGGAAAACACTCTCGACCTACTCCACACTAACAGTCCACATCTCATCCCAAGAGTAGAAGTCATCCCCGGAATATCAGACCACTGCATACCTTATTGCGAATTTCAAGTCAGCGTGCTATAAAAGAAACAGGCTGTGCGAGAAATCCCTACTGGAACTACCTGAACGGCATGTTCTCAGAGGAAGATACTACCGCAAAGAACAAGCGGTTCTGGAGCTATGCCAAGCATCAAAGGTCAACAAACATCGGGGTTTCCCCCCTGAGATGTGAATGCAAGTTGACGTCTGAATCCAAAGAACAGGCGAACATACTCAATCAACAGTTCCAGTCTGTCTTTGGGGATGGTAGAGAGTACTCAGAAGTTGAGTTTCTTCTGAAGACCAACATGACGAGCACAGCCTACCCCACCATGGAAGATATCCCGATTTCAGAGAAGGGTGTGCTGGACCTCTTTAAAAACATTAACCCCTACAAGGCATGTGGTCCTGACAACATCAAACCACGAGTGCTAAAAGAACTGGCCAATGAAATCGCTCCTACATTAACAATCCTCTTCCAATCGTCGCTATTCACAGGTAACGTTCCAACTGACTGGAGAACAGCATATGTCACTCCAATCTACAAAATGGAGAGCATTACGACCCAGCCCATTACCGCCCTGTATCCCTCACTAGCGTTTTATGTAAACTATTGGAGCACATAATCGTAAGCGCGGTCATGAATCACCTGGAAAGACCAAATATACTCAATGACTGTCAGCATGGCTTTCGAGTCAACAGATCATGCGAGACCCACATCCTTGAATTTGCTGAAGAATTGACGACCAACTTGGAGAACAGCAAGCAGACTGATGTGCTTGTGCTGGACTTTTCAAAAGCGTTTGACCGTGTCAACCATAGCTTGTTATTACACAAACTGCACAGATATGGGATCCAAGGCACTACCAAAACATGGATCTCTAGCTTCCTCAGCGACCGATGCCAGGCAGTAGTGGTAGATGGCAAAACCTCCTCATATGTCGGTGTTAAGTCAGGTGTCTCCCAGGACTCAGTGCTAGGCCCTTGTTTGTTCCTACCATATATCAATAATCTGCCCAAGAAGCTGACCTCTCAAGCAAGACTGTTCGCATACGACATTGCGGTATATAGGACAATCGTAAACAGCTCTGACCAGAGCCAGCTTCAACAAGACCTCAATCGGTTAGCTGAGTGGGAGATGAGCTGGGACATGGAATTTCATCCCGTCAAATGCCAGACCCTGTCAGTCTCCAGAAGCAGATTCCCTCTAAAGCACTCTTACGAACTGCATGGCCATATTCTTGAGCAAGTTTCCTCCATAAAGTACTTGGGTGTTACCATTCAAAGAGAGGTCTGCTGGGACGAGCACATTAACAGTGTGTGCAACCAGGCAAACAAGACCCTGGGGTTCCTAAGGCGCAATCTGAAGATCGGAAACTCAAGCGTGAAAGAAAAAAGCTTATAAATTTGTCCAGGCTATTTTAGAGTAAGCTTCTACAGTCTGGGACCCATTTACCAAGAAAAGCATCGACAGGTTGGAGGCTGTCCAGTGACCAGCAGCACGCTTTTTCATGAACCGTTACAGATGCACCTCGAGTGTTGGCAGCATGCTGGAAACACTGGGCTGGTCTACATTGGAAGAACGACGACGATATCCAGGCTCGCCATGTTGTACAAGATACAAAATGGGCTGGTCAACTGCTCCGGAATCAAACAGAAACTCGTTCATCTTCCCCCTAGACTGCGACGAAGCCACGACAGACAGTTCCGGCTGGTAAAAACATGAACATAGTACAGGAGCTCCTCATTCCTGCCGAAGACAATAGGGGACTGGAACAAGCTTCCAAAACCAACAGTTGAGGCGGCTACACTCGATACATTTGTATCTATTGCCTCCTGTATTCAAACCCCCAGTTCGTAACACCACTGCTGAATCACCCTTGCAACCAGTGAAGCATCCCATTGAAACCAATGCACAGTAACATCACAAACCCCTCTGAAACATAGGAGCCAGAATGATCAATTCATTGATTGTGAGCCCTCAAAATAAAGAAGAAAAGAAGAAGAAGCTCGTGACACTATAGACAACATAACCATTTGAGTAATTGAGCATAAGAGAGCTCGTGACACTATAGACTACATAACCATTTGAGTCATGTGCATAAGGGAGCTCGTGACACTATAGTCTATCTAATTATTTGAGTCATTTAACATAAAGGAGCTCGTGACACTATAGATTTCCTAACCATTTGAGTAACTGAGCATAAGTGAGCCAGTGACACTATAGACACATAACCATTTGAGTCATTGTGCATAAGGGAGCTCGTGACACTATAGACTACCTAACCATTTGAGTCATTGAACATAAGGGAGCTAGAGACACTATAGACTACTTAACCAGTTTAGTCATTGAGGATAAAAGAGCGCGTGACACTATAGACTACCTAACAATTTGAGTCATTGAACCAAAGGGAGCTCGAGACACTATAGACTACCTAACCAGTTGAGTCATTGAGTATAAGGGAGCTCGTGACACTATATACGACTTAACCATTTGAGTCTTTTTACATAGATTATCAATCAATATATAAAGGACGCACCTACTCATACACTGTGACTACAAGTTAAAAAGCCAGGAGTTCATTGTGATTAAGGTAGAAGGTTCATGACATAACATAGCATTATAAATAATATTATTTTAAAATAGTTATGTTTCTTGTTTTTCACTTCTATAATCTGAGAAAGGCTTTTAGCCAAATTAACACTATCATATTGTCATTTTATTTAATTTTAATCATTCACATAATCATTTTAGAAAATGTTCTTCTCTTTTCCTCTAAACAATGTTTAAACAAAATAAATGTGTTTCAAGGGAAACAATCGCATTCTTCTACTTCATATTTTAGACGATATCATTTACAACTTTGTAAGAGCTTTTATTTTATTTTTGTGGCATGCAAAATATTTTAATTTGTTTAGAAACAAGGTTTTTGCAATCTATTTTAAAACTGTTAAAAACATTCATTATTTAACAATTTTTTTAAATTTAAATACAAACTTTAAATTTCAAACTTTATAAGAAGTATATATATAATTAATTATGCTTAACTAACGTTCCTTCACTGGTTCTTTTCTGAACAGGTGGACTATTATGACTTACATAAAATTGTAGTCCACTTGACTTCGATCCCTTCATCTAGGGATTTAATATAACTGAATAGTCAGCATGTTTGCAATTGATAATCTTGCAAATTGTGTACGAAAATTGTATCATATCTAGATATATGTACCAGTGAAAGTTTGTTCTACAAAGGCTTTTACATGGATTTATGGGTCTTGACCAAACACGAAACATAAATCCATCATTATCCAGGAGGATCTCTTATGTACTATTAACTTTCTATAACATTCCGTTTGGGTCGGAGGCCCAGAATTTGTTTTTTTCCTTATACGGTCTATATAAAAAATTAACAACATATACTCCTACACGAGTTGATGGATCTTGACCAAACTTCGTACACATCTACTTTAATATCCATATTCAAATATCCAAGTGTACTGAACGGATAATATCTATTTCTCTGGGCCTAGGACCCAGTTCATTATTTTTAATTTAGTCATTAGGCTTTGACAACACGATAGTTTCTATGTGAATTAATGGATATAGGCCTAGCATTGTATCAATACCCTTCATTGGCCGTATTGAAATATCGCCGGAATTAAAGCTTATAATATGCATTCTAGAATTTTCCAGAAAGCTCGATAATTTTAAAAAGCTATATCTATGGCATTTTTAAGTAGATTTTAATAGGACGAATTTTAAATTTTAACTCTTATTTATGGGTCTGACATTTGTAGGGCCCCTGTCTCAGACATAACCAGGATTGTGGTCCTAATGCAATCCCGGCCAGGCCGGCTAGTATTTATATATAAACGATGCAACTCACAAATTGAAACTTTATTCGTTGGATGTTACGCGTAAGACGTGATAATAAATAATAATAATAAAGTTCATCTCAAAAAAACACGCTTCATCCCCAAAGGCTCGAAGCGCGGTAAAAAGTCAACATTGATCACTTGTCTATGCCTGCTAATGGTAACAAAACATAGTTATAATTGATCACTTATGTATGCCTGGTAATAACTACTTTATATACATTATGTCGTATATAAATGTATGTGTTTGCAAAATATGAATTACCTAGATGAAATGTAAGGTTACATGGCATATGTTTGCATTGTATGGTCATAATTCAAATTTATATGTCACTCTTAATTTTAAGTGATATGATCACGGTTCGATGTCAGGTTCATATGTTTGGGATATAATTCAAGGTTAAAGATTGAAATATATTGTCATCAACGTAACAATTTACACATCCCTTTTCTTATCCCTGATAGGTATGTACTCAAGAAGGTTAATTATTAATCAAATTCATTCCTTTATTTTGGGATGTGTCTTGTATTGCCTTGGGCAAAATTAACATACAAATATTTTGTAAAAAGAGAATGTAACATCTTATTTTTGCACAAATGTAAAACCATAGGATTTAAATATATTGTCATCCACATAAAAAATGTACACATGATTCTTCCTACCTCCGATAAGAATGTATCCAAGAAGGTTAATTATTGATCAAATTCATTCCTATATATCTAGACGTGTCTTGTTTTGCCTAGGGCAAAGTGACCAACCCCCTCCAACCTGATTTAAATAAATTGATAAAATCTTCGACCGGATTGTAATCCCCTCCATACCCAAAATAATATATTTGCACTTCATATGGTTCGTTCTTATTTGTATGAGGTATAGGTGGATGAGTGAATGCTTTTTAGATATGGAGTTGCGCTGCTCTGTTTGACTTAAACCGTATTTTCTTATTATAATTACATTTGAAGGTTAGCTTTTATTATGTTTTAAATTTAATTAAAGTATATTTTTGGCATACAAAAAGCAACATTTTTTAAATGTAAAAATATACAAAGCCAAAAATGTGTTAGTGCTTTATTAAAAATGTATTTTACAAAGCTATCAATTTTATTTATTATTTTTACTTTTAAGAAGGGATTACATTATCAGTTTTGTAACGAGCGGTTATTAAAAAGAAACCTAAGAATTATGGCGAAATAGGGTATTTGCTTTATGATATCGTTTGCGTGATTATTTGAAAAAAATTAATATTAGTTTCATTTCACAAAATTAACAACGCACTAAAAGACGCACTAAAAACGACTAATGCTTGGGTTTTCCCGATAAATGTAAAGTTGTAATTCTTTGATCATGATTTTTTTTCAAAAAAATACTTTTATACAAAGTGCTTTAAATAGTTCCTTATTTCATACTTTAAATGTATTTGTAATTTATAATAATATAGCTTGAACTTTTAATTTTAAAAAGCGGATTAATAATATTTTTTGCGCCTTTAAATGTATTCGATTCCCCTAAAATAATAGAAACTATTTATTATTGTTTTTAGGAATCCCAGCGTTCTTAAACCTTTTCTGCTCTTTGGAGTTACGTCAGTATAGCTCATTCTTCTTTATTATATATATTATAAGCGATTGATTGTATCGCAATCACGTTTATAGGGAAAACAAAACATTACGTTTTATTGCGTTTTTTAGTGCGTATTTAATATTGCGAAATAAAATTAAAAATAATGTGTTCTAACAAAAACTAATGTGACATCATATTTCCTACTTTGATCAAAGCTCTAAGTTTCTCTGATTTCATAAACGTGAGTAACATAACTGATATTGTTTTTTCCCTTCTTCAAAGTAAAATTACTAAATATAATAGGATGCTTTTTAAATGTATTTATATTAAAAAAGAATGTTTGCAGGTATGTATGTCCCTTATGAGCTTCTATATCCTTCATGCAATTGCAATAAAATAGTGTTAATTTAATGTCCAGAAGCTAGCACATTTTTCTAAATCATTACAACCATTTTAAAATAGTTCGTTTTGGGACGTCGCCCTTAATTTTATTTTTCTTCTTATTAGAGCTGTGTAAAAAATCAATCCGCTGTCGTTCCAAAACAATTTATCCGTTGTGATAAAACTTTGAGGAGTTTCTCGGAGCACTTCCGCAAACGTTTCTTAATTATTACATTAATTGAAATTATTTCGTTTTAAGCATGGGGCTCTATTTTTTTTTTTCTTTCTTATATTAGCTTTACAATAAATATAATTTCAAAAAGAGCTAATAGATGGGTGGATAAAAATGTTAATCAAAAACAAAAGACAAAATTAAAAGCTGTGTTTGACATAGTTAGTAGGATTCTGAAATAACAAAACCATTCTACAATAT
The DNA here is from genome assembly GCA_964033795.1 of Lymnaea stagnalis. Taxonomy (NCBI): domain Eukaryota; kingdom Metazoa; phylum Mollusca; class Gastropoda; family Lymnaeidae; genus Lymnaea; species Lymnaea stagnalis. The sequence continues at coordinate 43,399 of CAXITT010001289.1, read as the reverse complement.
TCCGTTTGTGGCCAGGGATCTTACATTAGGTTTTTTATTTATTTTTTTTCATTTTTTAAAATAATTTTTAAATTTTTTTTGTATATAAATATAAAATTTGATGCATTCCTCCATCATTCATCCGACGCCACACAACTTTTGTGAACCGATATGTGCACGCACTCAGATGTTTATAAAGTAGATCAATTATTTTACTTTATTCCGTTTTGGGCTGGGAACCTAAACTTTTTTTCTATCAAGAGCTATTATCCGACGCCACACAACTTTTGTGAACCGATATGTGCACGCACTCAGATGTTTATAAAGTAGATCAATTATTTTACTTTATTCCGTTTTGGGCTGGGAACCTAAACTTTTTTTCTATCAAGAGCTATAATGTTATATAATTTTAAATATAACTATTGCATGGGGGGTATGGAATGTAATCAAATACAAAGAAAGACATTTCACTTTGTATAGTACATAGTAAGTAGGTTTGAATCAGGAACATCATTGTAAAATATACCGTTTCAGAGCAGGGGGGTGAGGGGGCTAATTCTAAGTTGGTACAATTATTTTACTATATTCCTTTTGAGACCGGTGTCCTAAATATGTTTATTGTAGAAGAGTTACATACTTTCTAACAGATCTAATGCATGTGTGAATCAATCACAAGAAGTTCGTGGGCTAAATTTAAAAAATGTACGCCTCTAGTATGTACACCTGCAAGTGGCCTGCTCACGCATCAAAAAAAATCCAATTTATGTGTGTACGCGCCAGACAATTAATATTTTTTTAAATAAAAATTTCAAAATCGTACGTAATTAAATCATCAACACAAATTCTTTCTTTTAGTGGAGATCCAACATAAATCGAGTTCTCACTATTTAAAGATGGGGAACACAAGCGACAATCGTGTAATGAAGAAGGGTAGGCTGTTAATGAGAATTTGGAGCTTCGTCGGTGTTCTTTGCAAAACCAAACTGTAGGGATCGAATACAAGTGCATTACTTGTAGAAACATCGTTGGCAAGTTGGGAACATTGGTTAAGCTTATTTTGTATAATATAAATTTGCCTTAAAATTAAAACTTCGTAGTTTTGTTAAAAATGCTTATCCTATACAAGTAATATTTAAATTGAAAAAGCAATGTATGTCTGATATTTATAAATTTTTAAAATGATATTAAAATTAATTATTCATTAGAAAAAAATAAATTAACAACCGTAACATGACACTTAAGTTTATGTAAAAGAAGAAACAATTAAAATAATTGAAAGCAATTGTTTCCCTTGAAAATGAAAATGTCTCATCTTTTTCAATAAAAAAACCTCATAAATCCTGAAACATGAATTGATAAAACAGAAAAGTAAATTATAATTTAATTAATACTCTAAATTGGTAGTAAGGTAGCTCCGTATGTCAATTTATTTTTTTTCAAACTTTTTTAATAATAAAGATTTTTTTTTTTTAAATGTATTTAATTATGTTAAAAAGAAAAAAAAATACAATCAGAAATATTTCAATTTTAATTGAATCGCTTTTTTACATTATTTACTGAAAAATCATATTTTCATAATAGTTATTGTAAATTATAGTTGCATAGTGTGTGCCATAACATCTTTACTATAACTCTTTAATATGCTATATAAATCTATTGTAACATTTTTTTTTATATAAAGGTATTTCTCTCTCATTATTTGGTTTACGTTATATTTGTATTTTTGTAACACACATCTACTCTGACATGGCGTGGGATGTTATTTCTTATGCTGTTATGTCAGTAGTAGTATGGTTACTTATGTTAAGGATGCCGACTAAGTCTTCTTCGTTCTTTCTTATATTTGTATTTTTGTAACACACATCTACTCTGACATGGCGTGGGATGTTATTTCTTATGCTGTTATGTCAGTAGTAGTATGGTTACTTATGTTAAGGATGCCGACTAAGTCTTCTTCGTTCTTTCCCTTGTTATTCAGGCACGCAAAGAAGAATACTCAATTCTAGTTAAAACTCACAGTACTTTATTGAACACACTTTATATTGATAATATTAATAAATAATCCTTGCATGAATGTAATTTCACATATATATCTATAGTATTCCATCATTAAGAAAGACACGTCCTCACACTACTGTCAACTCAGCTCAACTGTCTAATCTCACAGCTCTCACGCTACTGACTCTCTACTGCTCTGCGCTCGGCTCTCCTTATCTCAGTCAACTCATACTTTATTACCAGCAAAGCGTGCAAAACGACCGCTCTGACAAAAACATAATTTTACTCTCCAAAAACGTGGAGTTCACATTTGCATCTCAAAATACATGGTCAACACAATTCACTGTTCACTCATGCTACCTCTCTGTTTTCATGTGACAACATAGTCCGTTACAATTTTCAATCCAAAAAGGGTTTCTACTGTAATATTTGTGTTATTATTTTACACAATTGAACTCAAATGAGCATCCATACATGTAAAAACTAATTAACTCACAAGCAAAGCCATAATTAACAACACCAGGGAACTCACAAAGAAAGCTATAAATGACAACACCAGGGAACTCAAAAGGACAGCCATGCATGTCAACACAAATGAACTCATGAGAACAGCCATGACTGTCAGCACCAGTGAGCTCACGAGCACAGCCATAAATGTTAACACCATTAACTCACATGGGCAACTATAAATGTCCACACCTGGGAACTCAAAAAATAGGCATGCATGTCAACACCAGTGAACTGAAAAGCACAGCTATAAATGTCAGTATCAAAAAACTTACAAGAAAAGATATAAATGTCAATACAAAAGAAAAAAGGACGACCATAAATGTCATACAAGTGAAATCAAAAGGACTTCCATACATGTGAGCACCAGTAACCTCACAAAAACAGACATACATGTAAAAACCGGTGAACTCATAAGGACAGTCATCAATGTGAACACGAGTGAAATCTAAAAGACTCCAGAAATTGTCATTGATATATTTATATTTTAAGAGAGCGAGATATTTCTCTTGCCAGTCACTCTCCACAATTCGTGTATTTTTTGTTTCCCAAGCTCTATTCTCGCAACACATTCGACACGTTCGTAATACTTTGTTCTTTTAACACTAAGGTGGTCATCATAACCAACATATATCAGAGACAATAACGTCCATCACAGCTATGTCTATATGTGCATAGAATAAACTAAAGTATTCCTGGGTTATGGTGATCTATGTTGTTTCATCAGAGTTTATAATGTCCAACACAGCAATGTCTAGAACGACAAGAATTAAACTACTTAAAAATCATACGTAATTTATTTAATTATGTAATGAAAATATGTTTAATCTGCATGAAATAATGCCTTTAATTTGTCTTGGAAAATACATTTAGGATGTATGAAATAATAGTTAATATGCAGGAAATAATTATTTTAATACGTATGAAAGAATCCAATGGTTAGGCATGAACTCATACATAATATAATATGGCATCGTTACATCTTCGTGAGACGATGTAGTAGCTATGTAGTCCTACACTTTGACGAGTTGCTCACTAGGCCAATCCTAGATAAACAATCTTGACCACATAGCTCGCAGAAAAATATTGATTTCTTGTAAGATTTTAACTTCCGTATTGTTCTTTTTGTTGCGTGGGCATCGTTTCGCGTAACTTCTGCCTTTTTTACTCCTCCATATACTACTTTTCATCAGCTAAAACGTTGTTTGGCAATAAGATCCCATAAGTTGTTTTCAATTTTGGCTTTCCTCATGCACCTTTTGTAAACGTCCATAAATCTCTTGCATTATCAACACTTAAGCCATGTCCCTTCTGCCCACTCTCCATACAGCAACCGCTTTGGGATACGGCCTTCTTCCATTTTCCTTACATGGCCTAACTAGCGAAGGTGTATGTGGCTAAGCAAGATAATATGCTAAACATGTGTGAACGTTCCAAGACCACCGTGGTAGGCACCTTGTCCTGCCATCCAATGCGTACAATGCGACGACGCCATCTTTGATTGAAGTTGTTGAGTTTTCGCTGCTAAATGGTGCATATAATTCTGAAATAATACTTGTAGTACTTCACTAGACACAATGTTAGTCATAGTTTGTAATAATATTGGATTGTTCATTATCTTGCATAGAACAGTTTTTATCCATGCTGAAATAGCATGCACACAACACCTATAAAAGTACTCAGTCATATCCATCATCATAATCATCATGACCTCTTACAATCCTACAAAGACGTTAGTGCAAACATTATTCAAGCCAAAAAGTACACATTTTGAGGTAATCAAGTTAAACTGTTCTTTTCGTCTATAAAATTTGAATATATTCCTTTTGTCGTGTTAAATTAATGAACTTAATGTGTTCAAATTTCTGCATTATACATGCTAAACAGTATGAGCAAAGGTCACATTTTTAATTGATTTTGACAAAAATGTGACTTAAATACATTTAGCCTTAGGGTCAAATTATACAATCATTTCATTAAAAAAACCTGCACAACACAGTCATCGCGATTTACGCGGTCCGCCAAGTCATTCCTAGTAAACAGTGGAGTACAACAAGGTTCTATACTGAAATCACGGTCTTCTCTATTTTCTTCTAGATGCTTCTTAAAAGTTCCTTCGGGGAAGGTGTAGACGGATTGTACATCCTTCAAATTTCTGATGGTAGACTGCTCAATATCGCCCACCTTCATGCAAATACCAAGGTAAATAGAAGTACTACTAGTTCTTGAACAACTCTTCACTGACATAGGTGCCTTTACGTAGCTAAAAGAATAAGGACATTGACACCAAATATATTAAAATTAAAAAAAATTAATATGTTCCCATAGTAGTCACACGCATCGCCTCTTAACATTTAAGCAAAATTGTAGTTTTGAAAAACAGGAAAGGCAAATTTTAAGTAAAGTAAATACAAGGCTAATATAACTATAACTTAGGGTTGTTAGTCCTTAAATGCATCTACCTCTTGACATTTCATTTCTTTGTTTTTTTTTTCTTTTCAATAGTGTACTTATTTTAACAAGTCGGGGAAGGGGAGTGGAGACCATTAGTCTACCACACCGGATGACACAAAACTTAGCTACGTCACTGCTAAAAAGCAATCGATATAGGGGGGGGGGGAGTTGGGTTATTGTACTTTTTGCTCAAACACGGAAGAGATGGAGCCTTATGGACATATATTTAGAAGAGTGAACAGAAATTAGAGGGACATTGGATATTATTTGCGGGTTTCCTCCATACAAGTAACGATATAATTTTCGAGAAATCTCTCGTTAATAAATATTGTTAAAAAAATTCATGAGTGATTTGCAAGAACACAATTGGACAATACTGATTATACATTTGTATTATATTCCTAGATGCAATAATTCGAGTCAAGTGGACCACAGCTTCATATAAAACACAATAATCCACTTGCACAGAGTTTGATTTGATGAATCAAACATTGGATATTTATAGTTATTGTTATATATACTTCGTTTAAAGTAAGAAAATTAAAATAAATAATGTAAAAAAAGATAATATAAATGTAAATAACAATTTCACAGACACAGTGCGTGACTAGAGGCCCCCATGATATATATTAATTGACAATCTTAGCTCAAAGACTCATTGTTAGGAAGCCTATGGTTACACGAGCTCCCTTATGTTCAGTGACACTTTCTCAAATTTCTACAATACCTCTGACACCACATTGTTTTAATGTGCCCAAGGAAACACAACAGCAAGATACAAACAAAATAAATCATCAATTTAACTTTAAGTAAATAAACCAAATTAATTTTAAACATACTATGCTATGTGATATTTAATATACAACAATCACATAAGGAATTACTTACAAAACTTGATATCAAAAGCCCGAAAACGTATGATATGTAATATAGATAGGCTGTCACATACATAAGTATATTCAATGAACATATGCTTAACACAAGTAAGAAAATGTACAAGCCATTCTAACGTATGCTTCAAGCAAGACGCTACACATCTCTATGGCGGATTCTTGAACAAGTCACTTCTCTTCTACCTAATGTCACAACATGTATTTACTTAAAATTCTATCCACCCATGTATTAGCTCTGTTTAAAATTAAATTTTTATTGCTCATATTAGAAAATAAAAAATAATTTTGTGCTACTGGCTGAAAAAAAGAGTATTTTAAAATGTTTGTAATGATTGAGAAACGTTCACTGGTGTGATCACAAGAACATTTAAAATTAAATTTTTATTGCTCATATTAGAAAATAAAAAATAATTTTGTGCTACTGGCTGAAAAAAAGAGTATTTTAAAATGTTTGTAATGATTGAGAAACGTTCACTGGTGTGATCACAAGAACATACCAACGGTTTATCTCATAGGAGCTCATACGTTTGATATTTATATTGCTCTTATAACAACAAAAGAAACGAATTTAGGGCTCCTGGCACAAAATGGAATAATTTAAAACGTTTATGATAATTTAAAATCATTGTGGGCTTGCGCCCAACATCTCATTAATGTTTTGTCGCATTCGAAAGAACGCTATAGTTGCGCATACGGAAATATTTTTTTCCAAAGCTCTGCTCTCTACGTTGTCTACATATCGTAGCGCGAAGCTCTGCTCTCTACGTTGTCTACATATCGTAGCGCCAAGCTCTGCTCTCTATGTCGTCTACATATCGTAGCGCCAAGCTCTGCTCTCTACATCGTTTACATATCGTAGCGCCAAGCTCTGCTCTCTATGTCGTCTACATATCGTAGCGCCAAGCTCTGCTCTCTACATCGTTTACATATCGTAGCGCCAAGCTCTGCTCTCTGCGTTGTCTACATATCGTAGCGCCAAGCTCTGCTCTCTACATCGTCTACATATCGTAGCGCCAAGCTCTGCTCTCTACGTCATCTACATATCGTATCGCCAAGCTTTGCTCTCTACGTCGTCTACATATCGTAGCGCCAAGCTCTGCTCTCTACGTCGTCTACATATCGTAGCGCCAAGCTCTGCTCTCTACGTCGTCTACATATCGTAGCGCCAAGCTCTGCTCTCTACGTTGTCTACATATCGTAGCGCCAAGCTCTGCTCTCTACGTTGTCTGAATATCGTAGCGCCAAGCTCTGCTTTCTACGTCGTCTACATATCGTAGCGCCAAGCTCTGCTCTCTACGTTGTCTACATATCGTAGCGCCAAGCTCTGCTCTCTACGTTGTCTACATATCGTAGCGCCAAGCTCTGCACTCTCTACGTTGTCTACATATCGTAGCGCCAAGCTCTGCACTCTCTACGTTGTCTACATATCGTAGCGCCAAGCTCTGCACTCTCTACGTTGTCTACATATCGTAGCGCCAAGCTCTGCACTCTCTACGTTGTCTACATATCGTAGCGCCAAGCTCTGCACTCTCTACGTTGTCTACATATCGTAGCGCCAAGCTCTGCACTCTCTACGTTGTCTACATATCGTAGCGCCAAGCTCTGCACTCTCTACGTTGTCTACATATCGTAGCGCCAAGCTCTGCACTCTCTACGTTGTCTACATATCGTAGCGCCAAGCTCTGCACTCTCTACGTTGTCTACATATCGTAGCGCCAAGCTCTGCACTCTCTACGTTGTCTACATATCGTAGCGCCAAGCTCTGCACTCTCTACGTTGTCTACATATCGTAGCGCCAAGCTCTGCACTCTCTACGTTGTCTACATATCGTAGCGCCAAGCTCTGCACTCTCTACGTTGTCTACATATCGTAGCGCCAAGCTCTGCACTCTCTACGTTGTCTACATATCGTAGCGCCAAGCTCTGCACTCTCTACGTTGTCTACATATCGTAGCGCCAAGCTCTGCACTCTCTACGTTGTCTACATATCGTAGCGCCAAGCTCTGCACTCTCTACGTTGTCTACATATCGTAGCGCCAAGCTCTGCTCTCTACGTCGTCTACATATCGTAGCGCCAAGCTCTGCTCTCTACGTTGTCTACATATCGTAGCGCCAAGCTCTGCTCTCTACGTCGTCTACATATCGTAGCGCCAAGCTCTGCTCTCTACGTCGTCTACATATCGTAGCGCCAAGCTCTGCTCTCTACGTCGTCTACATATCGTAGCGCCAAGCTCTGCACTCTACGTTGTCTACATATCGTAGCGCCAAGCTCTGCTCTCTACGTTGTCTACATATCGTAGCGCGAAGCTCTGCTCTCTACGTCTTCTACATATCGTAGCGCCATGCTCGTCACTCTCTACGTTGTCTACATATCGTAGCGCCAAGCTCTGCTCTCTACCGTGTCTACATATCGTAGCTCCAAGCTCTGCACTCTCTACGTTGTCTACATATCGTAGCGCCAAGCTCTGCTCTCTACGTCGTCTACATATCGTAGCGCCAAGCTCTGCACTCTCTACGTTGTCTACATGTCGTAGCGCCAAGCTCTGCACTCTCTACGTTGTCTACATATCGTAGCGCCAAGCTCTGCACTCTCTACGTTGTCTACATATCGTAACGCCAAGCTCTGCACTCTCTACGTTGTCTACATATCGTAGCGCCAAGCTCTGCAGTCTCTACGTTGTCTACATATCGTAACGCCAAGCTCTGCACTCTCTACTTTGTCTACATATCGTAGCGCCAAGCTCTGCAGTCTCTACGTTGTCTACATATCGTAGCGCCAAGCTCTGCACTCTCTACGTTGTCTACATATCGTAGCGCCAAGCTCTGCACTCTCTACGTTGTCTACATATCGTAGCGCCAAGCTCTGCACTCTCTACGTTGTCTACATATCGTAGCGCCAAGCTCTGCACTCTCTACGTTGTCTACATATCGTAGCGCCAAGCTCTGCACTCTCTACGTTGTCTACATATCGTAGCGCCAAGCTCTGCACTCTCTACGTTGTCTACATATCGTAGCGCCAAGCTCTGCACTCTCTACGTTGTCTACATATCGTAGCGCCAAGCTCTGCACTCTCTACGTTGTCTACATATCGTAGCGCCAAGCTCTGCACTCTCTACGTTGTCTACATATCGTAGCGCCAAGCTCTGCACTCTCTACGTTGTCTACATATCGTAGCGCCAAGCTCTGCACTCTCTACGTTGTCTACATATCGTAGCGCCAAGCTCTGCACTCTCTACGTTGTCTACATATCGTAGCGCCAAGCTCTGCACTCTCTACGTTGTCTACATATCGTAGCGCCAAGCTCTGCACTCTCTACGTTGTCTACATATCGTAGCGCCAAGCTCTGCACTCTCTACGTTGTCTACATATCGTAGCGCCAAGCTCTGCACTCTCTACGTTGTCTACATATCGTAGCGCCAAGCTCTGCACTCTCTACGTTGTCTACATATCGTAGCGCCAAGCTCTGCACTCTCTACGTTGTCTACATATCGTAGCGCCAACGACAATTGTTCAGTTTCCGACGTATAACATTTTCATCGGCTCCTATTGAGAACCCTTTAGAAATGATGTCTGATGTGAAAAATTGTTTTCCTTTCACTTGCTCATCTCCATTAATTTATTTTGTATCATGTGAGAATTTAACAAGTATTACCAATTTACATATGCCACCATCCATATCTATAAATTGAATCCAATCATGAAAATGTCGATCGTCACTATTTTTGCCACGAAGTTCGATGTCCTGAGTTACACAGAAAATGAATGAGGAGAAGATAGGCATGAACTGTTTTCTTTAATAAGATTATTAAAAAAATACAAGTCTATCTGACTAAGCATATGTCTGTCTGGATTCCTAATAATGTTCTAGAATGGTTTTGCATTATGATGATAACATTTATGTTGCTCACTGTCTACATAAACCTAACAGTATTGAGGATGGTCATTGTACTTAGTGAAAGGTTTTGCTATAAATGCAACTTTGTTCCCATGATGATGGGTTGCGGAAAACAATAAGGTATCTTTATACGGGACATTTATGATGATTAAAGTGAGGAATCAACGAGCAAAACTGATCAAGTCATGCATAAAGAAATTACTTTTTTTGTTCAGCTCAATCCTCACTGAAATTATAACGCGCTATTGGTCGGTTTGAAATTGGGATTTAACGGGGTTTTTTTTTTAAATAAGTGAAATTTGAGATACTGATTTAAAACAATAAAATAAATCAAAATCATTGATTGTCAAATCACAGCAAACATTTAAAAAAATTCAAACTATGTCTCACTTCTAAGTAATGCAAACATTAATAAATGTCAGCTTTGAGAGTCGATGGTTGGGCTTCCAACTCATGCGAGTGTGAAATGGTCATGTGACTACTTTTAGTTTGTTCTTCTATATGTTTGTCCTATCTTGTCAATAACTTCGATCTTGATATGATTGTCTGAAACTCATCATCATCAAATGTTTGCTTTGTAATTTAGCTGGCTTCAAAGTCCACACGGCAACCAATTTTAGCTGCATCTTACCTACAGATCTGTCCTTGTTATCCATATTAAAGTAAATGGTATTCATACGACTTTCTATCTATCCCTAACTTTATCTTTGACTGACAGGTACCTCGAATTGCACCCTACTTCCCGATAAATAGGATCGTGAAATTTGGTATAGATCGATACACTGTCTAATGGCTTGGCTACTATCATTCACGCCAGGGGTACACAATTTTTGTGGCGCTCTCCCTTTTACGATACAAGCTATGCATTGGTCCGAAAATGCCACTTCTGCATTTTTTAAGAAAAGGTTCCATCTTGGGGGATCAAGCCATGCGCCCGAAAAAATAACACGGTGTAAATAGGTACTTTATTGCTAGGCGAGGTTGTAAGGATTCCTTCCATAATGCATCATTTGATGTGGTATTCATATTGTATATGTTTACGTTTATGTTTATGCGGCTCCGAATTTAAGAGGGCTTTGATTATTATTATGGCTAATTTTTAGGGTGAATGGGTGGCCAAATGGTCTACTGAGCAAACCTCAAGTTGGCGGTCTGGTGTTCAAGTCCAGCCAAAGGCCAGTGAAGCCAAAACATCACCCCGAGAGGATGAGACTCGTTAACGTGGTCTGCAACTCATCTAAGAGAAGGAAACTCTGAATTCAAAACCCGGCGCTGGAGTCCCGTAAGTGTCAAACAATAACAATTCGTGAAACCGAACCCATCACTGGTCGTCTTGACGTACAGTCCTGCCACTGGATATAGTGTGCTCGGACGAGAGAGTGAGGTAGACGCCAAGCAGCTCTTCCTCATTTTTAACAAAGTCACCCGCGCAGACGACTCGATGGTCCTCGTCGATCCTCGATGGACGAACAATAATGTTTATATGGTCTATGATGTCCCTAGATGTAGGGACCGATTTAAGGTGAAGTACATCTTAAAATAAGATGTAAGTATCCATGTTCATCAAAAGGCATCTAAGCACCGAGAGAATACTGGTTAAGCATATTTTATAAGATATAAACCTTTATTAAAGTTAATAAATTAAAGTTTTAGCTTTATACAACAAATGAAAAACAAACATAAATGTTAACAAATTTTAAGTATTTAGGAACAAGTGTTGGATTAAATTTTTTATTATATAAGTCTTTGTAACAAAGCAAAATAATATGTTTCAAAAAATCCCTTTAAAGTGTCCACAATAAACATTTAGTAATTAAAATTAATTGCTTCCCTTGAAAAAAAAATATTTGTAATAAACTTTCCCAAATGTTCTGAAACGGTCGGTGGAAGGTTGAATTAAGAACCACGACAAAAAGACAATAACTTTTTTGCCTAAGAGCCTTTCTTAGCAGTCAGGAGAGATGAAATAGGACAAGAAATAAAGACAAGTTAATAACTTAGGTGATCGCCATTGTTATTTGCGGAATTTATATTTCCTATAAACACATTGACAGGAAGTGAAGGAATTTATGAAAGTTTGTTGTTAAAATAAAATAGTTTATAATAGCATGTTATTTTTATTTATGCATGAAATCATAGATAATGCATTTGTGAAATAATGCATTTAATACTTCATTAGTCACCACTTTAGTCACAATTAGAAGTAATAGTGGGTTATTCGTATCTTGCATAGAATTGTTTTTTTCCCCATGCTAACATAACCTAGACACAAGCGCTTTAAAAGTACTCAGTTATTTTCATCATGACTCCTTACAATCATACGAAGTCCATTGTGCTAAAAGTAATTAAGTCACAAACTACAGATTTTGAGATAATATATTTGAAATGCTCTTTTCGTCTAAAAAAATGTAAATATATTTAGTTTGTCTTGTTTAATTAATAGACTTATGTACATATTAATGTGTTCAAATTTTTGCATTATACTTGGTTATATCAGATAAGCTAAGATTTCATTTTTAATTGATTTTGACAAAAACATGACTCTAGTACATTTAACTCAAGGGTCTAAAATTGTAGTCTTTTCATGAAAACATGCACAACACAGTAATCTTGAATGACGCGTTATCTAATGCATTCCCAGTCTGCAACGGAGTAAACAAAATTCTACATCAATATATAAATGACGCACCTAGTCATGCACTATGTCTACACGTTAAAATGTCATGAAATTAGTGTTACTGAGTTAGAGGGTTCATAAAATAACAAAGTATTATAAATATTTTTTTTTAAAGAGTTGTATTTAACTTTTTTTTTCACGTCTGTAATCTTGGACTTAGCAATGGAGAAAACGTACGTCTTTATTTCGTCTCTATTTCTTTCTATCATTTGCATATGTCCTGTCTGCTGAGAAGGAATCTTAGCCAAAATATCATTCATTAAACTTATTTAAAATGTCACAATAAAGTTGTGTCTCTTTAAGTCCCTTTTCCTTGCTTTCGTATTAAATTTAGAACATAATTGATGTTATTATCTATATTTAGTCTCACCTGCAAGCATGTGACCGAGGCTTGCTTCAAATATCTAATCGCTTAGTGTATGATAATTGTGTTACACCTGAAAGGCGTCCAGGTACATTGAAAAATATTTTTCATCGAATATACATATGTATTTATACATATAATATCTAAGCAAGACGCGATTTGGAAAAAAAAAAAGTTTGATGATGGTGTGTTCCTTAGTTTCAAGGTGGTTGCTCTGTTTGGCTGTGGGCATCAATGGTCAGTGTCTAGATAATTATATCCGCCAAGTAGGCGTTGTCTAGACAGACATCCGAATGTGGCATCAACAGTTTCAACAAGTCAAATTTATTAAGTATATCGAGTGTTGCGTAATTAGTTAACAACAACTAAAATTTAATAAGTATAATGAACGTTACGTGACCAGTTTCAACTAGTAGCATTTACACTGGATCAAGTTTATGACTAAATTTTAATGACCTATTTTTTTGAGATGTTGGTTCTGACGATTCCTGTCAACAACTGAAGTAAGGGGTTGTTTATAGTGGATGTAGGCGTGCTGTCATTGGTGGATGGATGAGTTTGTTTATAGTGGATGTAGGCGTGCTGTCATTGGTGGATGGGTGAGTTTGTTTATAGTGGATATATGTTGGCTGTCATTGGTAGATGGATGGGGTTTACAAAACGGATGTATGTTGTTGTCAATAACGGATGTATGAGAGGTAGGATTGTCAGTAATGGATTAACTGCGCAATTAATAATATATATATTGGCTGTTATAATGTATGCAATGAGCTCTCAATAATAGATCTATTGGCAATAATTAACAAGTGAAGGGATTTGTCAATAATGGATAAAGTGCGCTGTTAAGAACATATTTAATTGCTGTCAATAATGGATGAAATGACCTGTCAATAAGTCAATAATGTATTTAGCAAGATGTAAATTATTTAAGTAGAGGTTGCAAAAATATTGAAATGTTTGCTAAAATGGGAGAATCAGTGATTACAAAATGTAATAAGTTGACCTATTTGAATTTGTTTCTTTGTTTCAACATGTTGAACATTTCTGTTCTTATTTGATATATTTATAGACCAGCGATGTGTCAATTTTGAAGGAAAAAAAAAGATATCTAATCAATGCATTCATGTGAATGACGTCATTAAGTATGTTAATAAGAATTTAATTCAAGAAAAGCCGTCACCCTTGTGTCATAGAAATGGCAGCAATTCATATTTCTCTCATCAACAATATAAAACTCAATGTGACTAATGTTTGTTTTGTTGGTTGTTTGAAAATATGCTAATCAATCACAAGAACAGCAAACCATGGATCACAACCATTTAACATAATCATTCCTCCTAACCTATAGATTATTTCCAGACCCATAGATTCTTCCTGCATAGTTTAAACATGATCAAATGATCCCTAAACCTGGCTTTGAATCATCGTTAGATAACGAGGGTACGGAGTCAAATAAAAAGATGGGTTAATTTGAAGTGACGTCCAGGAACGGTCAACTAAAGTTAATTTGAAGTGACTTCGAGGAACGGTCAAGTACAGTTAATATGAAGTGACCTCCAGGAAAGGTCCATTAAAGTTAATTTTTGAGTACACATTTTTAGTAAGCCTATATAATAATGGTGTACTTTCAAACAACTTTGAAGGAAGATGCATTACGTTCAGTTGTGTGTATGTCACTTCATTATTTACAAGAACATGCTCGATGGGCTTTGAATTTCAGTTTTAAATTGAACTTCAAATGATGTGAGTCTTCATTGTATTTGTTTTTTGTATGTCACTTTTTGTAAAAAAATATACAAATGATGGAAATATCAAGACCATATTTCTTTTAAAAATACACACATTATTATATATTTATAAACTAGAGGGCTTCTCAAATACGTTAATCTTTATCTCTTACATTTTCAATCCCCTTTAATTGAAAACTTTTAATTTTTTTTTTTTTTTTAATATTTTACTCTTCACCTAAATAATTATATTGGCTCCATAACTTGTGACACTTAAATAAACCTTTTTATACAGAATCCTACCTTTGACCACCCCTATTTGGGCTCGCCCCTATCTGGGCCGGCCCCACAACTAATCCCGACCCACCCAGGCCCGCCCCGACATTGCTTTCATGTAAACGTCTTAGAGTTTGGCACTCTGTTTTGAAAGTTGTATTATTCAAATCATGACTACATCAAAGCGACATTTCTT